>CANYLF010067590.1:0-10043 GCA_948193215.1 Bocquillonia castaneifolia
TTACTGGTCTTCTTCTTCTTTCATAAAACCCGTATACCCAATTCTATAAGCTTTTCTTTTATTACTGGTCATCACCTTGAATGTTGGAGCATTGACAATACAAAATTTCCCCTTGAATGTAGTTGGATGAACTGCGACACATCTATGAGGAACTTCCAGAATTTCTTCATGAGGTTTCATGTATTTTTGTAAAGTTTGAATTGTCAAATTAAAACTGCAAGTATTCCTTTATTACACTCATTTTCCGCAGGTTTCCTCATTGGAGCTTGTACAACTTCCCCATTTGAGTGACAAGAAGCTTGCTCCTTGTATCGTGTATATACATCAAATAGGTTGGTCTGTATTGCCACATTGTATTCTTATCAGGATTTGCTTACCAGTTGAACATCTTTTACTTTTAATTACGTGTAAATTTCCAATCAAAATAAAAAATTACGTGTTAAGTAACTTTGATGTATTGGTGCCTGTGAATTTCATTTTATTTTCTTATTGTTTGAATGATTGCATTACTGAGGTGAGAAGAAAGGAGTTAAAACTCCATCATGCCACTTAGGATGTATATTTGTGGATAGATACACTGACATAGCATATTATCTGTATTTCCTTCTGGAGGAAAGGGAGATTCTTATTTACAGACAAGCATCTACCTTTTGTATTCTTTGATGCCTTGCTGCCTATTTATCCATTATAAGGTAAAAGTAATTTCTTAAATTTTGTGTTATTTATTCTAATTTTGTTCTCCTTTCTCAATTTTTTAAATCATATGTAGGATATTTGCTATGTATTTTTGAAGAAAAACTCAATGAAACCTTGCTAGATAAGCTTCAAGATTTTGAATTTGTGGTAAATTGATGCCTGCGCTATATTAAATTACAAAATACCTGTAATGAAAATGCATTTTGTAATAACTAATGAAGGTGTGTTATGCCTTTCAATGTAGTTTTCTGATGCTGATGGAGAGACCAAAAGATTCTTTTATCGTACCCCAAAGACACGAGAACTGGATGATCTTCTTGGTGATATTTATCATAAGATTCTGGGTACTTAATGAATTGATCTTTTATCAAGTCTTTACTGCTCGCAATTTTTTGGATTTATCCTTGAGAATATTGATAGGGTGATTCATGGAATACTGTCACATTAGATATCATCAATCCCACACTCCTACTAAGCATAGTGACCCATACTCTTTTAATCTAAGCCCAATGTGACTTCTTAAAATTTGTTCTTGAAGATATGGAGAGAGCAATTACTAGAGACTTGGTGTCTCATCTTCTTCTATTTTCAGCATTTCTTCTTAAAGCCATGAATTTTGTTGCTGAACTTGATTGGTAAGAAACATTTAACAAAGGTTTCTCTGCCATACCTTTGATAATCTGGTCTCGTAGCCGATGAGTGATGTACTTTTGCATTCTTGACTGATAATATGTGAACATTGTTATTAGCCTTTTGTCATTAGCCCTAGTTGCTCGTCAGAACAATTATGTGAGGCCAATTTTGACCGAAGAAACATTGCTCGATATTCAGAATGGAAGGTGAGCTTTGCTTGATCATAAATGCCATCTTTTGAGTTTTGATTGAGACTATTACTAAGTAGCAGCACTATTTTGCAGACACGTGTTGCAAGAAATGACTGTGGACACTTTTATTCCTAATGATACAAAGATTATGGATGATGGTAAATGATTTCAATCACAGCATGCCAATCTCAGTTTTCCTGTGTCAAACACGCCTTGTTCCATCAGTAAAAAAAAAGGGCGCCTTACTCCATCTTAGCACACAAGTTTTATATTGTTAAATTTTTAAAGGCTTCTTTGCTTCAGGAAGAGTCAATATCATCACTGGTCCCAACTATTCAGGGAAGAGCATATACATAAAGCAGGTCAGTGATAAGATAGGTTTATGTTATGGGTTTCAATACATATGAGTGTGGGTTTAATGTGCATTTGCAAAACATCAGTTGCATATCTTGCCATTTTGGAACTCTGGATACAAATATGGCTTTATGGTTTCATTTAATTCTTTATTGTAAGTTATGTTTTCAAGTGGCATACGTTAGCCCAGAGTCTCAGCTCAATGACTAGATAATGGATTTTATTTTGTTTCAACTATCTTCTTTGACTTTTTCTACCTTTCTATATTGTTTATCAAATCCATTTGGTTGAATTTGGGTAGTTTTGGGGTTTGACTTTCATACCAGGTCTTTTAAATATATTATAGCACTTGAGAAAGATAATCCCAGACAAAACTAAGTTGCCTGATGGGGACAGTTCTTTTCACTACCTCTTTGTTTCTCAGCATCCACTAAGCGAACACAGCATTCATTTCTGTGTGTTGCGCTCAATTTCTTACCAAGTCACCTTTGTGCCAATTTCTGTCCTGTGTTCTTTCACATTGGTTCAAATGTTAGTTGATATTTTGTCCTATTCTTGTGTTTTATCACTTCATTATGAATTTCACATTCGAAAATTGCCAGGTGGCTTTGATTGTTTTCCTTTCTCACATTGGAAGTTTTGTACCAGCAGATGCTGCTACTGTGGGATTGACTGATAGGTGCTATACCTATGCATTTCAAGTATCCTTTTGATAGTAGTAAAATATTTTTGTTCTATTGATTATGCTGACCATCATTCTGTTGTAAGTTCGTAACAGAATATTCTGTGCCATGGGAAGCAAACTTATGACTGCAGAACAATCTACATTCATGATAGATCTACATCAAGTTGGGATAATGCTAAGGTATGATTCTGAATGTGGACTGATAGATTGGTTTCAGATCTCTGAAATAAAGCCCTGGTTCATGGCAACTATCTTGAGTTTTTTGGTCTATGGATCTTACTAATCTGTCATTACGTATCTTCCTGTTTGCTTGATAGTTCCATTTGATTTCGTCAGGGCTGTTAAAGTGTGTGCCCAAAAATATACCTGAAGTTCTTAAATAGCTGAAAGTCTGTCACGCATCTTTGAAATGCCCTCCTTTATTTTTCTATCTTTTCTTGTTTGCAAATTTTCAGGCAGGCAACTTCACGATCTCTGTGTTTAGTAGATGAATTTGGTAAAGGTACACTCACTGAAGGTTAGTCTCTCTTCGGGAGTTCTTTTGCCTCATATATTCCATACATAATGTGACCAACTTTATAAAACAATTATAGTTGTCTTTATTCTAAAATGGACGACTAATTTTGATGTTCAATCACAAATTTGGATACAGATGGTGTTGGCCTGCTCGGTGGAACCATAAATCACTTTGTTGCATGTGATGACCCTCCAAAGGTTTGATATTCTTCTCTACATGTCACAGGAATCACATATGAGAACTAGTAAGACTCGCATCTATGAGACCATCATAGTAACAGATAACCTTGCCAAGCTATTATGTCTTAAAATTTGCTACCATTTGCTGTAACAATGTTTTACTTCAGATTTGATACCTTTTGCTTTTGGCAATGTCTTTTTAGCATCATCTGTGCCAGATGTAAAATCAAACATGCCAAAGTACTTGTACATTAATTAGAATTTGATTCGACTAACCACATTCATTTATCTTCTGCTGTCACTTTTCTTTGTTCCTATATCCTGTCTAGTGGGCTTCTTTAGGATTATAACATTTTTTCAATTGTTTTTATCGTTTCACATTGCTTGTGGCCAATTGTCCTCACTCAGTTTTATAGTATTCTATCCTCTTATCTCGGAGATATTCAGCAAGCAATGCACCTTACTTTGATCAGACATTCGTACTCTGATCAGAAATGGTGCAAAAATTCTCTACAAATCTTGGGAGCAGAAAATTATATTATTGAATCATGGATAACATACATTCAAGAATCTTTCTTCTGACATCCTTGACCCTTGTTTTATTGTAGGTTTTGGTGTGCACTCACTTGACAGAGTTATTTAGAGAGAATTGCTTGCCAAAGGTATGCAATATGCTATGCTGCCATTCTTTTTGTTCACACTTCACAATTTCACAGCTTCAGTCCTGTGGAAATGATTTTTCAAGTTTTCAAACAATTCCAGTCTGAGAGAATAAAGTTTTACACCATGAGTGTGCTGAGGCCTGAAAACGACTCTACAAATGTTGGGGACATTGTATTTCTGTATAGGTATTTTTCTCTAGCCCATGAGACCATTTAAATATAAATCCATTGTATCTCGCTCCTCAGGATAAACAGAGGTCCTCATTCTGTGGCCATTGATTGATAACTTATTTTGTTGAAATTATATAACATTAGATGATTTATATGAGGAAACATTTCCATTATGTTCAATGGTGTAACCATACAATTGGCATGCTGAACACTGAGGATGATTCTTTTCTCCACATTTATGTGCATCAGTAGACAGCAGCATCTACTTGTTATGTTTCTAGTGCAAGTGGCCAGCTAATTTTTAAATGCCAAACTAGCTGCAGCGAAGTATGTGGCTTTGTTAGCCAAAAATTGTCAATATATAACCTCTGTGACTTTGACCTCTTGGTGCAATGCTTTCTTCTTGTCTATTATATGTAATTGCACTGATGTTTAAAAAACTATATACACATCGTTGCAGGTTAGTTCCTGGACAGACTCTTCTTAGTTATGGTGAGTGGATGTATCTGTGTGAATTGGGCAAAAAAAAAAACTTAGAATTTTAGTCAAGTCTTGTTAATTTTTTTTTTTTTTGTGTCTTGCAGGATTACATTGTGCACTACTTGCTGGTAATCTTTTTTCTCTCTGATCTATCTTTGTTTAAAACTACTAACAAGAACATAGAAACATAAAATGAAAAAAGACAAACTTTTGGCACCTAGTCTACCTTGTTTGTTTTGATGTCCTCAAGAAATAACTATTGCTCGTCAAGATTTTCTCAACTCAACTAAGACCCAACACAGATGCTAACTAAACCCTACGTGAATCCTTTTCCTTCTTGCTACCTATCATATAATGTGATTATGGTTTTATGTTGACGCGTAACCTTAAAAAAAATTTCCTCATTACAGCTTGGAACTTCACATGAAATTTTGAGTACGGCACTAGCAAACTTTTCCATTGAATCAACACATAAAATGAATATTTTATATCTTCATGAATGCAATTTGCATATGTACTGGGCGGAGCTGATGGTATGTTTGGTTTAATTCCAATGTACTGATAGACACAATGCAATTGTTCATATAGGGGTCCCTGAAGAAGTTATCAAGAGAGCAGCAATTGTATTGGATACTGTTGGAAATAACAACCGTGTTGAGCGATTGTGCGACAAGAATGTATCAAGTCAAGATCAGCTATGCAAGGTCCTACTTTCAAAACCTATATTTTTCTAATAAATCAGAGTGATGAAAAGTTTAATGTTTGTTTTTGATATTAATATGATAGAACTTGGTTACTGGAACCAATGCAGGATGCAGTGGACAAGATGTTGTCATTTGATGTTCTCAAGGATGACCTCAACCTTCTCTTCAAAGATATATTTCCTTCTTGATCCAGAGCATGAAATGCCCATGTATGTGTAACCATTCACATATAACTAAAGCATTATATCTCAAAATGCTCAGATGGATTTAAAATTAATGTCAGTTTGATTTCCTTCTGAAGTTTCTGATATTATGTCCTTGTGATAAATACAGAACAACGCGATCAATTTCTGGATTATCCACAAGAAGACAGGAGTAGTCCTGATTTTGTCTCATATTAGTTAACTATAAGAAGTTTCCAACTCCGGTTAAAAGTCCATCAGATCCTCATGGTGTTACTCTTGCTCTTTGGTGAGCCAATTTTGCTTCTTGATTATCAGATCATTTTTGTGTCATTTAACATGAAATTTAAACTATGCGAAGTATATTCCACTGGCAGAATCTCATTGTTCTTTTGACTGGCATATGACAGCATTTCTTTCGTATTTCATTTGTTTTAGCTTAGAAATTTTGTAAATCACTTGCCAGCCAGTCTGCCGCAGGTTATGGAAACAGGTGGGTGTGTGAACTAAAAAGAGTAGTGAACAACTTTTGGCAACTAGCAGTTAATACTTGCATCCTTCCACTGAATGTACATATTTGATAGCTTAAAAATTATACATTTGAGGTCTCATATCCTTTGTAGCCTGTGAAAATACTTGGTTGCTTTTTGTTTCATGTTTATCTTCCTGTATAAATAGTTGATGGAAACCACTAAAATTTTCCATTGGGCAATTTATATTATTAGGTTTTAAACTGGATGCAAATGTATCCTGAAAATTGTAATTACTATAAAAAGGTCAATAAGGATGTATCTGACTTTTGATACCAAGTGCAATAAGCGCACATATATGATGGGAAATAAATAATAACACAATTCTCTCCTAGCGCACACAAAAACTTATGTGCAATTCAAATCACAAAGGTTAAGCTGCAATTAGCTGCCTAACATTTATGGGAGATGCATATACGGATGAATTGTCGAAGATGGTGTTCACTATAACACGACAAGTTGCCTCTGTTGGATGAGCTATGTCCCAAAAGACATGGTTGCTTCTGTTGGAGCAATAGGTTGAAATTGGAATGCAGGGGATTTCAGCGTTCAGTTTTCCCAGTCCACAACAAGCAGCTTTGACCTCGGTAAATCCTGAAATGGAAATGATTTATCAAATAACAGGGTACCAAAATTAAGACCTTATGGTGATTATTGCTAATTTTTCTTGCATCAATAGTATTTGAGCATATGCGATAACTTGATAAAATTTGAAGAAATTCATTACTTGTACGCTATTTATCTTATCTATTTTTGTATTTCAATCGGCAAGTGAGAATGCAGCCATTGGATTTTTAACTCCACTCTTCTAGGGAGTCGAGGCAATGTAATGCCCAAATTTCAATGTGGCCTCTTAGCCAATTTCTTGGGAAAATTTAGAACAGAACAGGGCATACCATAAGCAGCTGGTTTCTGAATGATGTTTTGCAAGACACTGTAAATATCGAAGTAGGAGAAGTTGATGTCCTGAAGCTCTGATTTTAGCCTCTGCAACATTAATTTGAGGCCTTTATTGTACAGAACAGACCAAGAATTTACTTCTTCATCGCATTCTTCTGCTTTGTTCTTAATTCTTTTAGATGGAACACATCCCACATTTGCAACTCCAGGGATTAAAAATTTTCGTGCTCCATAGCCGTGCAATCTCTGCCAAAATAAAGCAAAAAAAATAAATCATATTAGATGACATGAAATTATTCGCTAAGGCTAGAACATCGATCGGTTACTATTGCAGGTTTTGAACAGGTGATGGTGAAATTTAGTTACCTTTGTCTGAGCTTGCACTGTGAGAGACATTGAATCCACAAATTGCTGTGGGGTGCTCTTCTTTCGGATATCAGAAGAACCAGAGAATCTGAAAAGGTCATTGCTGCCGGTTACAATGACATAGAGAGACTTAGACAAGAGCTTGTTTGCAGCATAAGATCCAAGCTTTTTCACCAAATCTCCATACACAGTTGTGTAGTGATCTACTTGTTTTGTCAAAGGAAGCACCATTCCCTGCCACATGCAATTTGAATGAGTATTTCAAAAAAAAAAACAACAGTACTATTTAAAAAAAATATTTGTCATGACTTTTTCATTAAAAGGAACCAAATCAATAAGTATCAATGTTTTGAATTTTTCATTAAAGGGGAACCGAATCAACAGGTATCATGATGATCTGGAATGCAGTGCACAGAATGCGAAACTTGATCGTTTTGAAGAATCCTGTACTATGATTTCTATTGAGTATATCAAACAGAACATAATCTAAATTAAGCTAATAGTTTTTTTTTTTTTTGACAATTCATTGTGATCTAATCACTTACAAGGGATTTTCCGGTGCCATTGAGGATTCCTGAAGCTCCAGATGCGAAGCTTACTCCAGTTGAGAATATTGGAATTTTGTTCTTTTTGAATAACAAGGAGAGATATGGTGGAGGTGTAGGCAACCCCAATTTCTCAGCTGCTCAATTCATACCAAAAACTTTAAATTTATTTGATATTAACTACGTTTATTAATAATAATAACTATATATACAAGGTGATGATTCATATATAAGTGATGAAAAGAAGATTGAAGTGTGTAATAAAAAAAAACAGTACAATAGCAGGTAACAACTGTAATAACTTAATGCTTGTCCTAAAGTTAGTTGAGTTAGGTTTTTGATAATCAATAATAATATCATCAACTTAGCTATCCTGTTCCTTTGAGAAGTTATCTGATTTCTTCCATACACACCATTGCATTCAAGCCTTAAACTAGTAGAGGATGATGAAAACAAAGCCCAGTAATAAAAACTTTTTAACTATTGCACATGGTTAGAGCTACTTAAATTTTTTACTGCATGAAGATAATAAGGTAAAAGAAAAAGGGTAGAAATTAATATGTTTAATTTCTTCAACTTACCAAGAAAATCTGCAGCATTTTTTCCATTGCTAAACCTTCCTGTTGGTTTCTTTGATGGGAAGTCAATACCATTGAAAGGATAATCAGCTCTGGCAATGGAAAATGGAAGGTAATTATTGTTGCCTACATCAACCTCAGAATCACCAAATACAAACATTGCTGGAACCATTGGATCAGCCTTTGAATAGATGAAGCTCAAAATAGAGAAAATGAAGAAAAAACTCAACAATATTAGAGAAACATTGAAAGCCATTTTAGATTTTTTTTTTTTTTTAAATATAAGAATTTTATAGGTGAGATAGTGATGAAGAGAGGTGATCAATTAGTGCTATTTATATAGGAGATGAAGCTGAAGTGTACTGACTGGAGATTTTAGTGTGTGTATGAAACGTAAGACGGTTGGGGCTAACATAGGGTGGCTTCTTTCCCATTGTATGCACCCTCCTCGATCTTTGTTGGTAGAGAAATTAATTGGTGAATTATATTCATCACGTAAAATTATGAACTCTATAAATTTTAACACGTATTTTACATATATTACAATGTATTTAATAATCTGGGTGAAATATTTTTTTATGGGTATTATTCATTGTGAGATAGTCGGCGTTTAACGGTGACTTATTCGAGATCTCTTAATAAAAGTGAGATTCGAATTCGAGATCTTTCCCTAAAATCAGAAAAATTAATTTTACCATCTTCATCAACTTCCGTTGATTGGGTCGTTTTAACATGTAAAAAATAGATAAATTTAATACGTTAAATATTTTTATCTAATTAATAAATATTTTATATTACATGTCAAATTATATACGAAGAGTGTATAATTCTATACGATGGATCCTCATTGATGAGGATATCATCATGCCTTAGAATTCATATATGCATTTAATGTGTTTGTTGTCTAAGCATTTTTTTTTTCTTCACTACTGAATGTCAAACTGATGTAGGTATGAACTTAATTCCTTTTTTACTTTTATACATAAATTGTTAACGACAAATTAGGGTTAACGATCCATTAAGAAAGAGAGTTGGCTGTTTTATTGTAAAGGCTTCTTTTTCTTTTGTGGATAATTCTTAGAGAAAAAGGTAGAGATTCTCTCCTTCTAAAATTATGACAACAACACTAATAATTTTAGTTGCTCCACACACTCGGCAAAGCCTGAATCGTATGTGTTTGGCATGAGAAAATTGCATAGCTGAGGAAATTTTTGTATACAAGATCCATTAAAAACCTCTCTCATATATATTATCATATATACTTTGAATTGTAATTTCTTTTTGTTTACATATCATATCTTCCTTGAATTGTAGAATTTTTTTTTTATATGTATGAAAGGGATTCAATATCAACTGGATGTACATAAAAATTCTCTTGATCACTGAGTTCTTGATTTTGAGTTTATATTCTTTATATTAAAGTCTTTGAATTTAATATCATAAAAAAATTACTTTATTGCAATTTAATAAAAATAATATTTTTCCACTAATTTAAAAAAAATGCAGTTGGTTAAAATACAATACGCTTGTGAGTTTTAATTCTTTTAAATCCTCATAGTAGCAAAGTATGAAACTAGTAATTTTTTTTTTTGTAAAACTAGGTTCGTTTGACAAATAAAGATTAAAGTATTGAAAATATAAGTTATGGATTTTAAATTTTGGACATAATA
>CANYLF010067764.1:0-21116 GCA_948193215.1 Bocquillonia castaneifolia
CATATACCCATATATATGACTCTACCAATAAATGTTATGCACCTCACTATACACGATTATGCTTAATGATGCATAATTAATAAAAATTAACCACTCTAATGATGCTAATCAATGACTAATGCATGTAATTACGGATGTGGATGTTACAAAACACAAGCACCATTAGCACTAAATCTTTTTCATCTAACGAAGAAGAAGAAGAATTCAAGGAATTCTTGTCTACACTTCCTAAAGAAAAGAAGTTAGATGGTACTTATCTTTATTTTTACCAAAAATTTTGGTGCCCATCAAAAGCTATTAGAGCCGTCATCTCTTTTCAAAAACACTTCCAAGCTAATGACAGTGATATATTTCTTGCCATCAATCCAAAATCAAGTACAACTTGGTTGAAGGCTATTATTCATTTGCTTTCAAACAGAACCAAATATCGTACTTTCAACGACAGCCTTTGCTCACTTTAAGTCCTCATGCGATTGTACCTTTCATGGAGCTCGATCTTTACTTGAAAAACCAGTTTCTTGATATTCAGTACCCGTGTACCATATGCGTCCCTGCCAAGTTCCATTACAGATTCCAACTGTAAAATAGTTTATGTTTGCAGGAATCCTTTGGATCAGTTCATCTCCTATTGGAATTTTTCTTTAAAGCTCCCTTGTTTCCATGATGGAGATCCGATTCCACTGGAAGAAGCTTTCAATTTTGCATTGCAGAGGAATCCATAGCTTTGGACCATTTTGGGACCATGTTTTAGGGTATTGGAAAGCAAGCATGGAATATTCTGACAAGGTTCTATTCTTCCAATATGAAGATCTTAAGGAAGATGATGTCGCCTGCACCAAAAAGTTGGCTGAGTTCTTGGGATTTCCTTTTTCTAAAGAGGAAGAGGAACATGGCGTTGTAGAAGATATATCTAAGTTTTGCAGTTTTGAAAATATGAAAAATTTGGAAGGGAACAAGTATGATAGGAGTGCTCCAGGAGCTCAAAACTCTTCTTTTTTTCAGGAAAGGTGAAGTTGGAGATTGGAAAAATTATTTACCCACATTACTGGCAGAGCGTTTAGAGAAGCTGATTCAAGTAAAATTGGAGGGTTCTGGTCTGAGTTTTGATCTAATCTTGAACGAAAGATGCATGCATAATGCCTCCATTTTTCTTATCTTTTCTTTTTTTTTTTCTTCCTTTTTTTTATTGTTATTGAAGCTATATCTTTAACAAAATAAATTCATTTCTTAATTTGTGCCACTATATATGTTTAATTTCATATCATGTCATATTTGAATTTTTTGGAGCTAAAAGATGTAGAGTCATATTCTTTCAGTTCTAGAGTTTTAGTTTTATTTTATATATATTTTTTTAAAAAAGACGCGAAAATATAGTTAAAGATAGAAAAATAGTATACACAAAGAGGTATAATCATCCATCCCAAGCGTATTACTCATTTGATATGATGCCATTAGATTTTTAAACACAACTGCTATTCAATTAGAAAAGAACTAAAGATAAGCTTATAAATTTTACGTCCATTTTTTTTCCGTTTAGAAGGCTAATTACAATATTTATTTCAAAAAAAAAAAAGTAATTACAATGAAAGGGACTGCTATTCCATGACACGTAATAATAGGTTCATTGTATAATTTTCCTCTAAAAAATTATAAACCAAATTACTAATTAATTACTAGTCAATTACTATAAGTAATCATATCAAAAAAATTTACTATAATTAATGATAAATGATAGTTTAACACTTAAACAAATAAAATATAAAACACTATTAATAGGAAAGTAACTACTCCCACCTAAAATAATTGACATTTTTATATAAGTACAAAGATTAAGAAAAATATTATTATTTTTTCTAAAATGTTATTGAAACTTTAAAACATATATAAGATATATTTATTTGACCAACAAAGTTTGATACAGTTGACAAAATATCTTTTGGTCAAGGTAAGAAGTCTTAAGTTTTGAGCCTTATCTTCGCTGGAAAAGGGCAAGGAGCTTTTATGAGGCTCAAGTTCGAGTCTCATTTTCACAGTGAATTAGTCTGGGTCTAAAGAATCCGAGATACAACTATCAGGCAACCTATAAAACAAGATACTTCATCTGTCCCAAAAAGATAAACAGTTTTTGAGATTTTCTTATTGCAAATTATGGAAAGTAATTTGATGTACTGAATGTTTAAATGTCATATATACCCTTATTTATTGTAGTAGTGGATTTAAATTTCATTTTTAGTTCAAAGGAATTAATTGATTAAATGAGGGTAATTGTGGCATTTTCCTATTAAATTAATGCATCTTACCTAGTTATACTAACTTTCTTAATATATGTATGTTTGTCCAAAAGTGCATCCTTTTAAAATAGACAGAGTATATTCATTTGGATATTAATAAATAATGATATTTTAAATTTTATATATTTTTATATTAAAAAATACCTTCTATTTTGGACATTATATTAATTAAAAATACCTATTATTTTACTACAGAGTAAGTACTTGTTATTTTGCCTCTAAAAAAAACTACTGACTCATTTATCTTGAAAAATCTTTACTTAATTAATTATCATGTTTTGAAGAGTGGATTTTAACCTGAAACTCTTTCAATAAAAATAATAAAAAATCATTTTTTAAAGTTGAGGAGGAGAACTCATATAAGAACTTAGATCATCTGCATTTTAGGACATCATGAAATCACTTTTAATATAAAAAAATCTTGGCTCAATTAATTATTAAAAAAATGGCAAAGAAAAGATATAGACAATCATAATAATATAAAAAAACTTGTCTTAATTAATTATTAAAAAAAAGGGGAAGAAAAGATACAGAGAATCATTATACAACAGTCAGGACTGGAGTGGGCATTGTTGTATTTCTTGTGCTATCAGACTAGATCCGATCTAGGCACAGAAATACCTGACGCGTCATGTTAATATTTAATTGCAGATTTGGAGAAGATATTATACTCCGAAAAATCACAGACAAGCATATATAGCTTTTATATTATATTAATTCAAGATTATGGACTCTTTTTCTCAGTATTGCCCTCCCAATTATATCATTACTGTATCAGTTTAATCCCATATTTTGATGGAAAACACAAGCACCACTACACCTTTTCCATCTAACGAAGAAGAAGAAGAAGAAGAAGAATTCAAGGAATTCCTCTCTACACTTGCTAAAGAAAGGAAGTTGGATGGTACTTCTCTTTTTTTTTACCAAAACTTTTGGTGCCCATCAATTGCTATTAGAGCTGTCATCTCTTTTCAAAAACACTTCAAAGCTAGTGACAGTGATATAATTCTTGCCAGCTTTCCAAAATCAGGTACCACTTGGTTGAAGGCTGTTATTCATTTGATTGCAAAACGAAACCAATATTCTACTCTAAATGACAGCCCTTTGCTCACTTCAAGTCCTCATGCGATTGTACCTTTCATGGAGCTCGATCTTTACTTGAAAAACCAGTTTCCTGATCTTGACTCAATTCCTGAGCCAAGAATATTCAATACCCATGTACCATTTGTGTCTCTTCCAAGTTCCATTACAAATTCCAACTGTAAAATAGTTTATGTTTGCAGGAATCCTTTGGATCAGTTCATCTCTTATTGGAACTTTTCTTTAAAGCTCCCTCGTTTCCATGATGGAGATCCGATTCCACTGGAAGAAGCTTTCGATTTGCATTGCAGAGGAATCCATAGCTTTGGACCATTTTCGGATCATGTTTCAGGGTATTGGAAATCAAGCCTGGAATATCCTGACAAGGTTCTATTCTTGAAATATGAAGATCTTAAGGAAGACAATGTCGCCTGCACGAAAAGGTTGGCTGCGTTCTTGGGATTTCCTTTTTCTGAAGACGAAGAAAAACGAGGTGTTGCAGAAGAGATATCCAAGTTTTGCAGTTTTGAAAAGATGAAAAATTTGGAAGTGAACAAGAATGGTAGGCGTCCTTCAGGAGCTCCAAATTCATCCTTTTTCAGAAAAGGTCAAGTGGGAGATTGGAGCAATTATTTAACTCCACTAATGGCAGAGCGTTTTGAGAAGCTTATTCAAGAAAAATTGGAGGGTTCTGGCCTAAATTTCAATTTTTCTTGTAAGGAATATGTTTAATTAATGCCTCTGTTTCGATCTATCTTGAAGGAAAGATGCATGCATAATGCCTTCATTTTTCTTTTTATTGTTATTCAAGCTATATGTTTAACAAAATAAACTCATTTCTTAATTTGTGCTACCATGTATTTAATTTCATATTCATAATTGAATTTTTATCATGAATAATAATTTTTGTTATAATTTGAATAATTATATTTAATAAAGGAAGGATTTTACTATTTATAAGTTTTTTTGATAATTACTATTTAATAAGTTATTTATTTATTTTTCAATATGTTTATATTATTTTTTAAATGTGACATATTTTGAATTATGAATAATAATAAATAAATAGAAATATGTATTTTTAATGATGGAATTAGGTAGTTTAAAACTTTATTTTCTTATACTATGTTAAATTTTTTTTTAATAAACAGGTATCTGGACCCCCGTTTTACGGTTAACCCAACTAATCCTGATCGGGTGCTGTTACTTATTCCTCCTAGCGGCTTTCGCGCAGAGAACGATCCTACGGATCGAACCTGCGACCTTGTGCTGCCCAGGCCTGACATTTGGCCAGTTGAGCTAGCAGCCGTTGGTTACTATGTTAAATTATTGTAATTATAAATTATACGTAGATATTAAGTAAACTTAAGAATCCAAATACATTTCATAATTAATTTAGGTAAGTTTAAAATGCTAGAATGCATTTTTTTTATAGAGCAAAGATTAAGTAACTAATAATGATAATGATAATGATAATGATAATAATAATGATAATAATAATACTTCTTGAACAAACCATTAATGATTCAAATTATTATTTGCCCTTATAAATAAGGTAAAACATATTTATATATCATGAACTGTAATAAAAATTCTAAATATATCCTGAATTAAAAATTGTCCAGATTTAGACCCTGATTTTACAAGTTGTTCCAAATCTATTCATTCCTTAAATGTGCCAACCAATTGCGACATCGTTTTAAACTAAAACTACATCATTTTTAAAAAAATCATAATAAAACATTCATATTATTTGAGCTATCTTTCAAATGTGTAAACCAATACAATGTCATTTTAAACTAAAATTATGTCGTTTTGAAAAAAAGTCATAATAAATTATTCTTATTTGAAATATGAATAGATTTGAAACAACGTGTTAAATCAAGGTCTAAATTTGAACAATTTTTAATTTAGGATATATTGGAGATTTTTGTTATAATTCAGGGTATATAAAAAGGTTTTACCAATAATAATAATAATAATAATAATAATAATTTTATGCTCTTATAGGCTACTTATGTTTACACAACTATTGTTACTAAATCCACATGTAAATTAGGTACAATGACTTAAATACCTCTTATTAAATTTTTTCATTATTCAATCAAAATATCTATTATAATATTCCTCCATTTTTTTTACATGTGATTTAAGGTTGTTGCACATATATTAAGGAAATAATTTGAATAATGTTTAAAAAAACTATTCTAACCCTATTAAATGAAAGTTAAAATTGCAAGAAAGGAAAAATATATAATTATATTGGAACTCTAAAGTAACAACTAAATGTGAATAAATTTTAGTAAAAAATACGAGGGGGGTAGGAAGGTGCATCTTGAATGGATTAGAATTGTTCAATTAATAACAGAGTGATAAGGATATACATTAATCCCTACATAATTGGTATTCCTGTAATCCATACAGCTAGCTATAGGACTTGTTACGTATTGTATTTTCTCTTGGTTTTCGGTATTGCACTTGTACACAAATTGGTTGTCTTGTAAACTAAGCATCTGGTACATATATAAGTGTATCACGTGAATCAGCTAATACAAGTTCAGTTTATTATTTTCCACATTAACATGGTATCAGAGCTGAACGCTTAACAGTCAATTTAATTTTTTTTTCAATCCTTATAATGAGTTCTTCTACCTCTTCTCTTATATCATCGTTGTTGGCTAATGGATAGCAACCCTTAATTTTTGATGCTGATCAACTTAGATATAGTACCAAGTTTTTGAAATTGGTGTTTGAGTCTATAAGACAGGGAGAGCAAAACACAAGTGTAAGAATCAGGTGTTAGCTTCAGATTCTAAAAGAATCAAGAGGGCAGATTGAAGTTCAGACTGAAGACTGGTGTTCAAGCTTATTTGAACGAGAAGAATGACTGAGTCTCAGACTGACGAGTCTAGGAGCATTAATTCTCTGTGTAACCGTTAAATTCTTCTAGAATATTTGTAGGGATGATTGAGAGAATGCATTGATGCATTTCATGTGTCGTTTTCTGTGCATAGTCCAAAAACAATCAACATATAGTGCCAACAACTGTTATTTTTGGCAGCTAAGAAAAAGACAAAAATTGTTATGCATGTTTCCTTGTTTTTTTTAGAATTTTATTCTTCCATTATCACCTGCATTCTTCTTGTTGTCTCCTAGTGCATAGCTGTCTCATTCTAGATAGGGACACTAAGGTATTTTTCAAAAAAGGGCAACAAATCTAGAAGCATCATTTAAGCATTATAAATACACACTTTCTGCATTTTCAAAAATGAGAGAAGAAAAAGAGAGCATTGTGCAGATCCTAAGTGTGACCCATTTGAGCATGAATCATTTCATCATCTTCTCTCAATGAAACCAATAGAGCTTGTAATTAGAGAATGGAGAGATCTTAAAATTTTTTATTCTTTCTTTTGATAGGTTAGCAAGTCCCTGTTAATGCTTGTATAGTTTGCAAAAGCTATTGAAAATCTGTGAGAAGCTATAGGTTGTAATGAAAGGTTTTCTCTAATTCTGCAAAAGAGAATAGTGAAGTTGTGAAATCCTAAGGTTGCTAATCTTAGGTAATGGATGTAGTCTTGCGATGAACCACTATAAATCTTTGAGTCTCATCTTTTCCATTTATTTGCTTTTTGATTAGTTTCAGTCTGTTCTATCAGTTTCAATCTTTAATATTTAGTAATATTCTCAAATCTGTTAAAATGTTTTCCAATTTATAGATATACTTCTAAAAAAGTTAAAAATTAGTTTGCTAAAGGTTTTTATTAAACAATTAGTTTCAAATAATATTCTTAGTTTCAAAACAAACAGACTCAAAATTTTAAATAGACTCAATTCACCCCCCTCTTGAGACTAGCCTTGGGACCAAAAATTGGTATCAGAGCTGGCTCTTCAAAAAGATTGTTAAATCTTTTTCAAAAGAGGATCTATGGCTAGCGGTAGTGGACAAGGTGGTAACAACCAGAATGTGTTTTACAATCTCGGTGGAGTTGCTGAAGGAGGATCAACTGTTAGACCCCCACTTTTAAATAGAGCTAATTATGAGTACTGGAAGAACAGGATGATTAATTTCATTCAGGCTACAGATGTAAACTGCTTGAAGATCATTCGGAATGGAGCACAAACACCTCAAATTGCTAGAGCAGATGGTGCTATGAGAGATGCTGCTGAAGATGAGTGCACCGATGCTCATTGGAGAGAAATTTCTCTCAATGCTAAGGCACTGAATTTCATTCACTGTGCCCTTGAGATATCTGAGTACAATCCTCTCTCTCATATCAAGTCAGCTAAACAACTTTGGGATAAGCTTTAGGTGACATATGAAGGAACAAGCCAGGTCAAAGAGTCAAAGATCAACATATTATTGAGGGACTATGAACTTTTCACTATGAAGCCAGAAGAAACCATTTAGGAACTAAACAGTCAATTCTCTGAGATTGTTAATACCTTGAAGAACTATGGAAGAGATGTTCCAGAGAATGAACAGGTCAAGAAATTATTGAGATCCTTGCCAACAAAATGGGAAACCAAGGTAACGGTGATTGCTGAAGCTAAGGATCTTAACACCTTATCTTATAATGAGCTCGTTGGTTCTCTAATAGCACACGAGCTTATGATGAAAGACAAAGAAAATGGATCAACCTCATAAGTCAAAAAGAAGAAAGGAGATTTGGCTCTCAAATCTGAAACTGTTGAAGAATCAGACCCAAGCATTGAAGAAGAAGTCCCTCACATCACCATGAAATTCAAGAGAATGTTCAAAAGAGGAGGAAAGCAATACAGGAAAAAGGTGAAGAAATTTTTGGGTTCCAAACCTGATTACAAAAAGGATAGCAATGAAATCATTTGCTATGAATGCAACAAATCGGGACATGTCAAGAATAGCTTCCTGAGACTGAAGAATAAAGGGAAAAAGGAGAAGATAAAAAAGGCCTTGGCAATCACTTGGAGTGGAAGTGAAAGCTCAGATTCAGAAGGTAGTATTGAACCTGAAGATGTGGCAAACCTCTGTTTGATGGAAAAAGAGATTGAAGTTGACAAATCTGAAGCTAGCAAGGAAAAGATTCAAATATCTGAACTAGAATCGTCTGATGCTGAGATAAATTTCCTTAAACTTGAAACTCCTAAAGATTTGCAAAATGCTATGATGGAACTTTATCATGAATATGAAAGAATGGCTAAGAAGTATGTTGTATTAAAAAGGAAATATAGACAGCTTGAAACTGGTAAACAAGTCCATATTTGTTGTGTCTCAACTAGCACCTATGAGGATCTTATTGAAAAGGAAAGGAAAGCTACTGAGATGTATAATGAGATTGAAAAGAAACATTTGAAAGTTGAAAATGAACTTATTGTAGCTAAACAACAGGTTGAATGGAGTCAAGATGTTTACATGGTAACTTTCCAAGAAAATGAAGTCTCACAAAAGAAAGTTGACTCTCTCACAAAAGATCTTGAAAGTTTTACCAATGGCAGACAAAATCTTGATGTATTATTGGGCAATCAGCATATTCCCAATGATAAGATAGGATTAGGCTATAATGGATTCAATGCTAGGTTAGGAAGTGCTAGCACTAGCAAAGAATCTGGTCTGAAAGTTTTTCAATCTATGCAAAAGTTTTTCAAAGCTGATCATTCAAGAAAATTCTTTCCAAAACCTGCATATCATTCATATAAGTCAAATGCAAGATGTTTCTTTTACAATCATCTTGGTCATACAATGAAGCATTGTGCATACAAAAGAAAGAGACAAGGTTACACACTTGTACGGAGACAAAAAATGTTGTCACAGAGTGCTGAAACTAACCAATCAGGACCCAACTCAGCTTGGGTACCTAAAACTAACTAACTCCTTACAAGTATGCTTGAGGAGCAAGCAGAAGCTGAATGAATGGTATGTGGATAGTGCTTGTTCTAGGCATATGACTAGGGACAAATCTCTGTTCACCAGATTGGAATTGAAAAATAAAGGATCAGTGAGTTTCGGGGATAGCAGTACATCAAGAATCAATGGCTCAGGCTTGATTGGCTCAAGCCCAACAATCAGTGATGTATCATTAATACAGGATCTCAAATTCAATCTTCTAAGTGTGAGTTAGCTTTGTGACAAGAATTTCAGAGTAATCTTTGAACCTAACCACTATGAGATTCAAAGTATTCAGGATGATTAGACCGTGTTTGTTGGTAAGAGACAGGAGAACATATATGTGATTAACTTTGATGAAGCTCAAGTAAGTAATTTCTGTTTAGCTTCAATTGATCATGAAGATTGGATGTGGCACAAAAGATTAGGTCATGCATCCATGCATATCATCTCTAAGCTATCTAAGCTTGATCTTGTGAGAGGTCTTCCTAAGCTTAAATATGAAAAGAATACTGTTTGTGATGCATGTCAGCTTGGAAAATAAACCAAAGCATCTTTCAAGTCTAAAGGAATAGTCTCAACCACTAGACCTTTAGAATTGATTCACTTTGACTTGTTTGGACCTGTTACTCCATGTAGTTTAGGAGGAAAAGCATATGCATTTGTAATCATTGATGATTATTCCAGATTCACATGGACATTGTTTCTAAAAAACAAGGATGAGGCTTTTGACAAGTTTGCTAGTTTGTGCAAAAAGATTCAAAACATGCAGGGATATAATATAACAGCTTTTCAGAGTGACCATGGAAGAGAATTCGAAAACAAATCTTTTGAGCAACCCTATGATCAGTTTGGAATCAGTCATAACTTCTCAGCTCTAAGAACTCTATAACAGAATGGTGTTGTGGAAAGGAAAAATAGATCATTGTAGGAAATGGCAAGAACCATGCTGAATGAAGCTAATCTTCCAAAGTACTTTTGGGCTGAAGCTATCAACACAGCTTGCTATATTCAGAATCGAGCATTAGTGAGATCCAAATTGAAGAAGACTCCATATGAGTTATGGAAAGGAAAGAGACCTAATGTAAGCTACTTCAAAGTTTTTGGATGTAAGTGCTTTATTCACAACAATGATAAGACTCAGCTTAGTAAGTTTGATCTTAAAAGTGATGAAGGTATTTTTCTCAGTTATTCTGAACAAAGTAAGGCATATAGAGTCTTTAATAAGCGTTCCTTACTTGTTGAAGAGTCAATTCATTTTATCTTTAAAGAAGCTCACCAAAATAAGTCAAGTGGAGATGTTGGAGAAATTCTTGCAGGAAATAATAATGAACAGGTTGAACCTGAGAATGGTCGGACTCAATAAAATGTGGAACAAGGAAAGACTCCTTAAGTTGAAGCTTAATAGAATGAACGACAAGATGAAGCAAATGAGTTGCCCAAAGAAAGGAGATATCACAGATATCATCCACCAGATAATCTTTTTACAAATCCCTCAAGTAGAGTCACAACAAGATAGGAGCTCAAAAGATTGATGGGAAATGTAGCTTATGTGTCTCAGATTGAACCTAAGACAATAAGTGAAGCTCAACAAGATGAAAATTGGATTGTTACCATGCAAGAAGAATTGAATCAGTTTGAAAGAAACAAAGTATGGCACTTAGTACCTAGAGTCAAGGATCAGTCAGCAATTGGAAAAAAATGGGTGTTCAAAAATAAACTTGATGAACAAGGAAATATTGTGAGAAAAAAAGCTCAACTTGTGGGTAAAGGATACAACCAGGAAGAAGGAATAGACTTTGAAGAAACATTTGCACTAGTAGCACGCCTTGAAGCTATCAGAATATTGTGTGCCTTTGCTTGATACAAAAATTTCTTTCTTTATCAAATGGATGTCAAGAGCGCCTTATTGAATGGATTTCTCAAAGAAGAAGTTTATGTGGAGCAGCCTCCTGGATTTAAAGATCTCACTTATCCTGATCATGTCTTTAAGCTAACCAAAGCACTCTATGGACTCAAACAAGCCCCTAGAGCTTGGTACGAGAGACTAAGCAAATTCCTGCTTGATAACGGGTTTGTGAAAGGAAAAGTAGACAAAACCTTGTTTTCCAAAAGTCACAATGATGAAATTTTAGTGGTTCAAGTCTATGTGGATGACATTGTGTTTGGGTCAACTCAATAAAAGCTTTGCAAAGAATTCAACACTCTTATGAAGAATGAGTTTGAAATGAGCATGATGGGGCAACTCAATTTCTTTTTTGGACTTCAGATCAAACAGCTTAAAGATGGGATCTTCATCAATCAGTCAAAGTATTTAAAGAGCTGATAAAGAGATTCAAGATAACTGAAGCTAAAGAGAGCAAGACACCAATGAGCACAACAATTAAAATGGAGAAGGATGAAAAAGGTAAATCAATTGAATGCAAGCTATACAGAGGTATAATAGGCTCTTTACTCTATCTTATAGCAAGTAGACCTGATATTCATTTTAGTGTTTGTCCTGATATTCATTTCAGTGTTTGTCTTTGTGCACGTTTTCAAGCTAATCCTAAAGAATCACATCTTTTTGCTGTTAAAAGGATAATACGATATCTTGTAGGAACCCAAGACTTAGGTCTATGGTATCCTAAAGATACCACACTGGATTTAGTAGGATATAGTGATGTTGATTTTACAGGAAGCCATGTGGATAGAAAGAGTACATCAGGAAGCTGTCAGTTTCTAGGACAAGCTTTAGTTTCATGGAACTTTAAGAAGTAAACTTCAGTCAGTCTGTCCACAGCTGAAGCTGAGTACATAGCTGCTGGAAGCTGTGTAGCATAAATTCTCTAGATCAGGCAAGAATTGGAAGATTTTGGTATGACTTATTCTAACATTCCAATTTTATGTGATAATACAAGTGCTATTAGCTTAAGTAAAAATCCTGTTTTGCATTCACGAACAAAGCATATTGAAATAAGACATCATTTCATCAGAGACCACATTTAAAATCATGACATTGAGATGATCTTTGTTCCCACAGAGAAACAATTGGATGATATCTTTACTAAACCCCTCAATGAGGAAACCTTTTGCAGAATCGGAAGAGAGCTTGGCATTTTGAAGCTTGATCAATAGCTTCAAACCTATTGAAACTCAAAATTACATTTTTTTGGTCATATTCGTACATATTGCATTATTTCCTCATGCATGTATTTTTCATTCTGTTCCCTTTATTTTATGCTTTTTAAATATTCAAAAATTAAAAATTGAAATATTCAAAATATAAAAATATATATCTTTCCATTTTTTTTATAAGAACTCAATATTTTCTTAACTCTTATCTTTTCAAAAGTCTTGATTTTATTTTAACTCTTTCTCTTGAGAGTGGTATTTGTCTAGAAGTTGGAAACAGAAATCCTAAAGGAGATAACCACGTGGCAAAAATTGAGTCTGACAGGTAATTTGAAAAAGTTCCGTTTAGCCTAGGGAGATAAAAACCCTAACAGAGAAAAAATAACAGCTTAGAATTTAGTTTCTAAACATTGTTTCTTACTCAATCCTCCCCAAAACTCTTAAAAACCTAACTCCCCTCACTCTCTCTAAAATTTCTTCTGTCTTCTGAAACCTGCAAAATAAAACTCCAAAAATCCTAAATCACTTCATCTCTCAAAACGATTCAGTGCTATTTGTAAAGTGGTGAAGAGAAAGGAAGCAGAAATCACTCCAGCAGCCAAGACAAGGGCTCAAACATCAAAGAGGGCAAATAAAAATGAGAAAGAAGGATCATCATCAAAACTGATCCCTCCTAGATGCATTGATTGAAGTTCTTCGAAAAGGAGAAATTTGGGTTAAAAGATCTCTTTGATTTCCAAGGATGGACATGTTTTCTATAGATTCAAAAACCTGTATACGAGACTTTGGTTAGACAGTTCTATGAGCGAATCAAAGTTGAAGATAAGGAGGCACATACTTTTTCAATCACTCTCAAAGGAAAAAAGTATGAAATCATACTAGATATGATTACTGAGGCTTACGGGATTTCAAACTAAGGAGTCAAGATTGGACTACCCCTGGAAGCTGGCTCTGAGTATGAGGAGCTTAAAGCAAAGAAGGAAATCACTCTAAATGAGGACCTTGAAGCAAGAGAAACAATAAGTGCTACAACTTTTGATTTTCCTGAACGGATCATTCACAGATTCTTGACCCATTACATAGCACCTAGACTAGGAATCTTAGATAATGTTAACTCCACTGATGTCTGCATTTTATGGCATATTTTGAAAAAGAAAAGAGTTAACTTGTGCTACATTATGTTCTATTACTTTCTGGGCTTGGGTCTGGTAAATGTAATCATGGCCTTCCTTATGGAATGAAGTTGACTGTGCTATTTAAGTACCTAGGAGTGAATCTGAATGCAAGTTTTTCAAAAGATGTTAGTAGAGATAGCTGGATTGATAAGAACTTTGTGGCTGGGCTGGTTAAAGCCATAAAGAAAAATAACACTTACTCTTGTGAGTATGATGATGTTCTGTTATCTGATGAACCTGTCAAGGTTGAATCTATTGCTGAAGAGGAATTCAATCTGGCCAGGAGGGAAGTGAGACTTCTGAAGAAGTAATTGTAATTGATTTAGCTCAGCTAATGGTTGAAACTCAACAACTGACTGGTGGGTTAGCTGTTAAAATGAATGTGCTAGATAAATTGAGAAAAGAGAAAATTGAGATTGAGAGAAAAAGGAGAGCTGAGGAAAAACAAAGAAAAGGGAAGAAGAGAGGAAAAGAAGGGAAGAAGAGAGCAAAAGACAAGAAGAGGAGAGAAAGAAAAAAGAAGAAGAGGAGAGAAAAAGAAAAGAGGATGAAGAATTAAGAAGAAAAATGGAGCTATTAGAAAAACAGAGAGAAAAAGAAATAGAAAAAGAAAGAAAAAGAGAGGAAACAAAGAAGAAAATAGAAGAAAATAAGAAACAAGTTGAAACTGAAAGTAAGTTGCAGGCACCTACAGGTTAAAACTGAGAGCAAAGAGGCTAGAAAAATGATCAAAGACAATTCACATTGAGTTTTCTGATGAATTTCATGAAGAAGAAGCATGCCTTACTTTTGAGCAGTCTGTTGAAAAGTCCAAGAATGAAAGAGTCACCTTCCTTCTCAATGGCATTGTGTACTCCAAGAAAGACATTGATGCAATAATGGCAAGAGAAGAACTAGGAGAGAAGGAGATAAAGGTCTCAGTCAAAAGCAATGCTGATGCTCCATAAGGAGAGTTTGAGAAAGTCAAAGAAAAACTGAAACTGGAACTGGAGCTGATCAAGTCAAATGTAACTTACAGACTTGAGTAAGCTATGAACCAGTTGATGAAGATTTGCCAAGAAGAAGTGAACAAAATAAAGGAGAAAATGAGTTTCTTGATGCCCAAAGAGACTTAACAGACTGAAGTAGGCTCTTAGAGTCACACAGACTCACAGGCAAAGAAGTAAACAGGGATAGAAAAAACTACTGAAGACATCATAGCTAAAACTGTTACAACTGTGAATGAAGAGATTCAAAAAGATGAAACTGAAGCACCTGCTACTGCAGTAAATACAACTGAAGTACCTGAAGCTGGAATTGAAAAGTCTGGAAAGACTAAAGCAGCTGAAATTACAAAATCTGAAGAGAGGAAAGCAGCTCAGATTGCAAAAATTACAACAAAAATGTTTGAAGATATAACCACTGAAGCTGAAGCTACTGATACTGAAGTTCCTGAGACTATAGGCCCTTTTGAAACTGCCAGAGAGTCTGCTCAAGCAGTCCCATCTGAAGCTCAGGAAATAGAGGAGTCTAAATCAGAGGAAGCAGAGGAAAGAGATAGTACTGAATCATCTAGCCATTCAAATGACCATCCTGCTGATTCCTGAACCAAGACCTCTGAATCTCCATCTGCTTAGTCTCAACTAATAATGTTTCAATTTTTTGAATAGATTTATTTTTGTTATGTGGTTTGTTGTTTCTAGGAATTATTTTTTTTTTAGTTTCTATAGGTACTACCTCCACATATTCCCCATCACTGTTAACACCTAATTTTTGACACATAAATACGGAAGTGGCTCGGAGGCCCAGTGATGACCGCTCATGTTCTAAGTAGCATGAATTGAGTTGACATTGCTTTTTAGAGATTATATTTTCTTCATTCTAAGTGTTTTCTAAGCTTGCATAGTACGTTTTTCTCTAAAATCCGATTTTGAGCATAAACGATGCATTTTTTTAGACAGTTTTCATCATAATTTTTTCTACAAGTGTCCAAATGACTTTATTGCTTGATAGTTAAGCCCATTCAGCACAATTTCTTAGTTTTAAATTTTTGTAAAATCGAATGTTTGGAGGTCCAAAAGGGCCTAACGCCACTCTAGGGAGTGGAATTGGGCCCAACACCACTCTTCCCAGTGGAGTTGGGCCCAACGCCACTCATATGACTGGTGTTGGGCTCAATGCCACAAGGAAGATTGGCATTGGCCCCCCAACGCCAGTCACTCATTTTCATTTGTAAAAAGCCCATTTTTGGGCTATTTCGTCCCAGAATGGCCCGTACGAGTTGTACATGCGTCCCAAAGCCATGGAGGGCTATTTTTGTCCAAAAAACCCCTTGCTTTAGGCTCAAGTCATTGATTTTCATTAGGAAACTGATTGTGATAACCCTAGCTTAAATTTTAAGGTAAATCAGCTATAAATACCGATCTAAAACTAGGTTTTGGGAGGTTGGCAGCCAGACATATGAATTTAGGGTTTAGTTCATAATACTAACATTCTAAGTTTAGTTTATGCCATAAAACACTTAATTTTGGCATTACTTCACACAAAAACTCATCAAATGTGTCAATTTTTCCACTCAAAAGGTGTTTTGAAGCTTCAAACCTATTCAAAGAAGGCTCTAGCAGTTGTTAATCAATAAGAAGCAATAAAAAAGTCACTCAAACTAGATTTGAGGTTATCATACTCTTCCAAGCTCTTCCAGCCGTCGTCTAATTTCTTGAATGCATTCTTTATTTCTAATCTTGTGGCCAACAAAGCATTCATTCATTCATAATTATATTTAATATTCATTCATGCATAATTGTAAATTATTCATTCATTATTAAGTTGTTTCATACATTATTTCAACATTATTTTAACATCTTTTGTATATAAATTGTTCATTTAACCTCTTTTTTGTCATATTTTATCATAATTTGTCCATAAATGTGTAAAACATGTCTAAATCATTCATAACTTGCATATATCAGTCTATTTTTTTTTATGAAAAATCATCAAACATGCATCGGAGGACTGTTTGAAGTTCAAAAACACTACCGGGACCAGGACTGGGCTCAACGCCAGTCCCGGCAGTGGTGTTACCACCAACGCCGGTCATACAACTGGCGCTAGGGGCAACAGCACTCATGGCAGTGGCATTGGGCTCCAATCAGTCTCGTTGGCCACCAATTCAGTTTTATTTTGTAGATTTTTGACAAATTTCACAATGCCCAGTCAAAATGAAATGTTTAGACACTTACCCGGTCTCCGATCTAGCCACAGAGGTTGAATTTGGCGTTTGACAGTGGAGAAATCCTTCCTCCTCTTTGAATTCCACCAAAATCAACTTTTAATACCTCCTCTCTAACCCAAAAGAGGCTAATCGGGTTCCAGACGGGTTCTAAGTCTGGATTATCAGTCATTTTACTTTTTATTTGAAGAGATTTGGTTAAGAAATGAAGACATGAGAGAGAATTGAAGTTTTGGGTAAAATTTTACAATTTTTTTGCAAAAACAAGGTGCTGCCTACCAACTTATATGCCAAATTAGGAAATTACCATTTTGGTCCCTGAAGAAAATTTTCAAAGGACAGAAGTTTTGTTGCAAATAGGTCCTAAATCAAAATTAAGGCTAAAGGAGGTCAATTTGAGTCCAATTGGGGGCAAATTTCAGAGGATTAGTAAGAATAGCAGCCAATTACAGTCAGAATGACAGAGAATGATAGAGAATTATAGAAGAAATTACAAACATTACAGAAAATTTCTTTTTTAGAGATCTTTTTTCTTATCCAAAATTACAAAATATTTGGAGTGAGCATGGGCAAATAAATGGTCATTTTATGTCTGAAAGATAATTTTTCCCTAGTGAAAGTACTGCCAGAAATATTTTAAGAGAGTTTTCCATTCCCCAACAGAGTCATTTCAAGCACAATTCTCTCAATAAGCTTGTATTCCCTAGTGGAGTTATTCTGATTAATAATCAAAGAAAGAAATTCATTTCCCAAAGCAGAGTAATTTTATTCTGGCAAAAGTGGAAACATCCGCAATAAAGTCTAGAAGACTCAACAGAAGATTTAACAGAATCAGAGTATAAGCAGCTGAGGTAAGTGTCTAAATCTCTTTTAAAATAATAACTCTTCCATGCCAAATGCCAATAAGGCCAAACGCATTCCATGCCAAACGCCAATAAGGCCAAATGCATTCCTTGCCAAATGCTAATAAGGCCAAACGCATTCCTCGCTGAAGGCCTATAGTGCCGGATGCATTCCCTGTTGAAGGCCATAAGTGCTGGAAACAAATCAGATCGGATCTTGTTTTAAAATGAGTGGGACCAAAACCTTGTTCCAAATATTTGGAGCAAAATGCAGATATTTCTCCTTTGAAGTTGAGTCTAAGCAGCATAGGTCTTAGGTAAAGCTTCATTAATCCCCCATGGAAGTTGAGTCTAGGCAATCGAGGTCCTAGATAAAAATTTCCCTCTGGTATTCGAGCCAAAAAATAAAATGGTCCTTATGGAGTTGAACCAAGGTAGCCGAGGTGCAGGGTAAAGCTTCAACCCCATGAAGTTGTGTCTAGGCAGTTGAGGTCCTAGGTAAAGCTTCATCCTGGTATCTGAGCCAAGAAATCAGATGTTCCCCATGGAATCAAACCAAGGCAGTCGTGGTCCAAGGTGAAATATGAGAAATGTTCCCCAGGAAGATTGATCAAGGTAGCCGAGGTCCGAGATCAAATTCCTAAAACCCTAGTAGCCGAATCAAGGAAATCCTCTTGGAGTTAAGCCAAGGTAGCCGAGGTCCAAGGTTAATCTTCGCACACTGAAGTCGATGTACGTAATTATTTCCAAAAATTATGTGTTTTGGCTTTGTCATCATTTTCCATATTATTGGATAATACTACAAACCTCCGACAAAGAGGGGGCAAACTGTTAACACCTAATTTTTAACATAGGAATATAGAAGTGGCTCGGAGGCCCAGTGATGGCCGTTCATGTTCTAAGTAGCATAAATTGAGTTGACATTGCTTTTTAGAGATTATATTTGCTTCATTTTGAGTGTTTTCTAAGCTTGCATAGCACGTTTTTCTCCAAAATCTGGTTTTGAGCAAAAACGATGCATTTTTTCAGTTGATTTACATCATAACATTTTCTACAAGTGTCCAAATGACTTGAAATTTTATTGGTGGATAGTTGAGGCCATTCTACACATTTTATCAGTTTTAAGTTTTTGCAAAATCAGACGTTTGGAGGCCCAAAAGGGCCCAACGCCACTCTAGAGAGTGGAATTGGGCCCAACGCCACTCACATGACTAGCGTTGGGCTCAACACCACAAGGAAGCCCAACGCCAGTCACTCATTTTCAGCTGTAAAAAGACCATTTTTGGGCTGTTTTGGCCTGAAATGGGCCATTCAAGTGATACACGCGTCCCAAAGCCCTGAAGGCTATTTTTTCCAAAAAACCCTTTACTTTAGGCTCAAGTCATTGATTTTCATTAGGAAACTGATTGTGGTAACCCTAGCTTAAGTTTTAAGCTAAATCGGCTATAAATACCGGTCTAAAACTAGGTTTTGGGAGGTTGGCAGCCAGATATACGAATTTAGGGTTTAGTTCATAATACTAACATTCTAAGTTCACTTCATGGCATAAAACACTTAATTTTGGCATTACTTCACATAAAAACTCATCAAAGGTGTCACTTTTTCCACTTAAAAGGTGTTTTGAAGCTTCAAACCTATTCAAAGAAGGCTCCAGTAGTTAATCAATAAGAAGCAATACAAAAGTCACTTAAACCAGATCTGAGGGTTGTCAAGCTCTTCCAAGGTGATTTCTTAAGAGGTAAGTCATCTAATCTTTGTGTTTTTCATTGTTTCTTTACATGATTCATGATTTACATATTATGAGTATGTCAATTATGATAATATGTTGCTGTAATTTTTTGTTTGCATGTTTTATTAATGTTTCTGCATGTTTATGTTAATAAAATATTATTTTAAGTCATGTTCATGCATTATAATCGTTGAAAGTTGCTTCCTTTGCATGTTCATGTTTTTTTTTAGATCTGAGTTGTTTGATGTCATAAACATGTTTTAATTGCATAAAAATTATTTCTTTGCATGTCTTTTTGTATATAAATCATTCCTTTTATGTTCTAAGTATTAAAAGAATGTCTTTTTACATAAAAATCGTTTCTTGTGAGTTTTAATGCATAAAGCTTGCATCTTTATTGTGTTTTATGCATGCCTTGATTAGATCTAGGTTGTTTTGCCATGTTTCATGCATTATTACATGTGCTGTTTTGATGTGTTATGTGTTTATATCACTTTTGCATGTAATTTTATTTTAATTCATGGTTGATAATCTTTAAAATTAACTCTATTTGTTATTAGAAACCCGCCATTGCATGTATATATGTAAAAGGTAGGTTATAAATTGTTATATGTTTTTACTGCTTTATTAGAAGGAATGAAGGTAGGCATAATACTAGGAGTATTTGTAAAGAATCACATTTGGGAATTGATAAGTCGGATCCATGAATCTCTGGGGTCAATGCATCCTTCATATGTTTAAGAGGAATTGGGATGTACACCTTGTAAGACATTCTTGATGCCGGTTCGGGTGGCGACTACCACTTCAGCCTCGCAGCTGAATACACAGTGCCGCAGTTGCTAGTCATGGCTCAGGCTCTGAGGCAAAACCTCCTTTTCTACAGTTTGGCGACTCCACTAGGGACCTTTGGCAGACAAACTTATAATTCAAGTGATTCTACCAATACTCATTTTATTATGCTAAACTCTAATTCCTTTGCATTCATTCTTGCATTAAAACACCCTACCTTACGCGTGCCATTGGTCAAGTCGCCTATGATTTACAAGAGTTCTTCATAGGAGACGAAACCAGTGACTACCACTCATAGATGGAATTGTCTTACTATTGCTTACCATCTTTGGTATGGTTAATGAGTGACAGTTAATGGGAAATTCTGAGCTGAATTCCCTTTCGTAGCTTGAACCTTTTTTGAAAAAGGGTGATGGTTAATGGGAGTTCACCTTCTATGGGAACCTTCTTTAGCTGAACAGACTGAAGCCATGTAATGACCCTAGCAACTTCCTCTAGGATTTACCAAATGATTGATGTGTTATGTGATGCCATGAAGCCATTGATTTGACCTGGTCTAGTGTTATTGCCCTAGAATCAAACCTCTAATTGCTACCTATAGGGGTGTCGAGTGTTAGTCTAATTGTACCTGACAAATGTGGCCCTATAGCATGGGATCAGTTAGGATTTGAGAAGAGTGACCTTGATTACTACTTGTGTGCAAGGGATGTTGGTGCGTTGGTCTAATCGTACTTGACTGATGCTAAAACAGCCCTGGAGCATAGGAAACTAAAATCCCAATGCACTAAGAGGGGGGTGAATTAGTGGATTATTAAAATTTTGCAACTAAACAAATTGATCAACCACAACACAAGAAATTATAGTGGTTCAGACACAACAAGTCCTAAATCCACTCCCCAATACTCAATTGGGTGTTCCACTATCAATTAAGATGTTTACAAGAGTTTAGGATCACTCTAAACCTTACAATGTGGTTTTTCTCAGGTTCAACCCACTAAAACCTATCCCAAGTGTTTCTCTCTCTAGAA
>CANYLF010067769.1:0-13790 GCA_948193215.1 Bocquillonia castaneifolia
GTGATGAACCAGAATATATAATTCTGGGGTGAGTTGTATATGTATGTTTTATCAGTTTCAGGCTAGCCACGGGTTCCGGTAGCGAATAGCTTTCCCGTTCCCTGGCGCCGGTCATGTACCCTGGGTTTGGGTCGTGACAAAATGCAGAACACTTTAACCAATTATGAGATATATTGTAACACGTGTCACACATTCAATGGTGAGAGTATAATTCTACGTGGCGAACTCGATACATCCAATAATTTCTCATTTCTTTAACGGTCCCTGAATTATCTTCCCTCTCCCAGTAAAATCCTTAAACTTTAATTTATAACTTAAAATCCGAAAACTTTAATTATGTAACATAAAAATTCATGTCATTAGTTTTTACCTTATAAAAAATTCATTTATTGAATTTTAATATGAAATTTTATATGTGAGTCAAGAAAAATGCAATCTAATTTATAAAAAAATAATAAAAATAATTTGACCATGAAATTATTGTTTTTAATTTTAATTGAATAAAATTAATAAATTCATAAAAAAAATAAAAACAAATGTCAAAATGGTCCCAATTTTGGGGAGATGTCATGAAAAAAAAAGTTTAATTTATTGGAATATAAGATGATACAATTTGATTAACGATAAGTGATTTGACGCTAATAATAGGACTTTTGTGTTACAAACTCATAGTTGGGGAATTTTTATGTTACAAAATTAAAATATAGGGATTTTTAAGTTACAGATTGAAGTTTAGAGATTTTACTGAAAGAGAGAAGATAGTTTAGGGACTATTGATGAAATTTACCCAAAATCTGTTATAATTTTATTCTTAATCACAGTAAAAACCTAGAGAAATTATACCGTGGAATGGTTATATTCCAACTCAGCAATCTGAGTTAGAATAATCAACCACTTAATTGATAACAACTAGACAATTATGTATAGGGGATGACGACCTTTACATATAGGGGGTGGTGGTTTAGCATTATCTTTCCTCCTATGTCACTTCACACATGTAGTTATTAGTAATGGACAGTTTTGATTTACAAATATCTCTATTTTATTGGCTTGTTACACCATGTCATATGTTGACATGAAAATATTGCTTTATTCTATAATTTCTCAAAAATCTAAAGCCTTAAATATATCAAAAAAAATACGCATATACATATCTTATGAAAAAATTTTGCTCAGGGAAAATGTGCTAAAGAGCCCCTAAGGTTTACCATGAAAATATAAATACTATTAGAGTTTTTTTTTTTGTGCGTTCAAGTATAATCTTAATGTTTATATATATTAAGTATGATACTATAATGTATTTTAATTGTAAGTTATTTTTTTTAATCTCTAAATTTTTTATATATTTTTAATTAAGTCAAATTTAAAAATATAAAATGTTTTATCAATAAAAATAATATAAAATAATTTTATTTATATTTTACAAGTTAAAATAAAATAAAAGTAGGGGTAATTACGTTTTACCCATGTGTTTTACCATTATATACTAAATGTCCTCACACTTGAAAAATGCATTTTTTTGTCCCTTAAATTTTATTTTAATTATACTAATAGCTCCTTTCTATATAATTTTAATTATTTTTTATTATTTTATATTAAATTAAAAGTGATAACTCATAATTAATAATAAAATATGATACTATAATAATAACATCCAGATTAGTGTCTAAATATATTTTATTTATAAATAAAAAGCCAATGAATATATTATCATTAGAGTTTATAAGTATTTATATTTATATTAAAAACTATATTTTGACATCAATTTACATAGTTTTATTTATAACACCATAATTTGATGTTATTTTATGATTTTTTTACTTTTATCTTAATAAAAAAATGATTAAAACTGTATAGAAAGGGACGTACAATTAAAATAAATATAAGAGGTAAAACAATGTATTTTGCAAACATGAGGTGACATTCAGTGTATTAGGGTAAAACAAAGGGATCAAAACATAATTACTCATAAAAGTAATATAAATATTTTCCAAACTTCCCTGTAAGTTTTCCTCTTTTAATAAAACACCTCAATTATCAAAAAAAAAAATATTTTCAACACTTTATCTATTTTTTAAATACCTAAAAATAAATATTGATATTCATTAATCAAATTCAATTTAGCATCTCTTTTATTAATTCTTAAATAATATATTTAACTATTTTTTTAGACTTGAGGTTTTTGATATAAAATTAATTTTATTTTTTGGAAGACTACATTTATATCTTTTTATATATAAAAAATTTATATGCTGATTTTTTTAATTACTCAGATTCTATTAGATTTTTCCACATTAATAAATGTCCTAATTGAAAATTAATAAAATTAAATAAAAATATTATATTAATCTTATTTAACTTTATAAAATGAAACAAAATATTGTAAGTGTTAAATTTTTAAATTAAAATTAAGATGAAAATATTAATGATTCTTAATTGTTTCAAAAAGATGAAACTTAAAACATTATGACATCAAATATTTTATATTATATTATTTCAATGGTAAAATTTACATTTCACTATTTTTAAAATATAAATAAAAATTTTAAATATAAAATCTACATTTCACTACTTTTAAAAATAATGTAAACTGATTTTTTTAAACAGTTGATATAAATAAAGTAATCTTAAAAAAACAAAAAAATAAAGTAATCTTAACATTTTGATTCTATTATTTTTAACATTATATTTTTGTCAAATGCCTGAAAATTAATTTTTATATTTATATTAATCAAAGTCAATTTAACATGTATACAATTTTATTCTATTTTATTAAGTTTCATAATATATTTAATTATTTTTCTACATTTTTAAAGTTGAAAATAATTCATATATAATTGATTTTATTTTTTTCAAAGGATTATGTTAGTATTGCTTTTCTGTATATAAAAGTTTTATGTAATTTTTTTTAATTATCCCGTAGCTAGCCCTTTAGATTTATCCATATCGATAATTTTGGCAATATAAAATTAATAAAATAAAAATATTATATCACTTTTTATTAATATGAATATGAAGATTTATTTTTAACAGTTTGAGAAAAAAAGATAAAGTATTAATGAAGAATAAAATAAAATATTTATATTACTTTTATATTAACTCCTTGAAATATAAATAAAATTATTTTACATTATTTTTGTTGATAAAATATTTTAAAATTTAAATTCAACTTAATTGAACATATATGAAAAGTTTAGGGACTAAAAGAGATAATTTAAGTTTAAAATTAAAGATTTTGAAGAGTTAATGTTCATATTTGAACCCTATAAGATAAACATTAACGTCATATTTGAGGTATAAAAGAACTTTAAGGACATGTGTGCTTTTTTGACTAAACATTAAAGGTGTTTTTACATCTTTTCCCTATACATATTTATTACTTTATCAATTTAGAACATATTATTTTATAAATAAACAACATTATGTCTCCTTAAGTTTAACCTACTGATAGAAACATTATAATCGATCTGAGAGTTTTAGATTGGACTCCTCCTACCCCAATTATATAAAAGAAACTACATTATAATATACCATATATAATATAAAGAATTTAAAATATTATCATTTTATACACTCGGGTACAAGTAGAAGTATTATTCTTGATTAAAAAAATCTCCAAAACTCTATTGTTGCAAGTCAATGGCACAATGTGATTTGATACTAATTAAAAATTCACGGTAGATTCTATGTCTGGAGCAAAATTTTATCTTTTCTTGATTACATTCAAATTTATTTATCTATTATAAGTCATACTGATGGATTATTATTAATGAAAGAACTCTTATTTTCCAAAAAATAATTCAGACTAAATTAAATTCTAAATATTTTTCTCTGATTCTTTAATTCACTTCAGTCGCATTCCTACATGGGGTATTGCATGGAAAAAAAAACTCATTATTTGACTCCTCAACTTTTAAATTTTATTCTATTGCAAAACCCTAGCCGTCTACATCTTTTTTCTTTGAAATTTTTTTTGTGCTCTTTACTTGTTTGGGGTAGTCGTCGGTTTTTTCTCCAACGATAAGCCCCTTTTAGATTTATTTTCTTTTGTTTATTTCAATAAATTGGATGTTTTTATCCTTTATTATAGGTTTGTTCTCTCTTTTATGAGAGATTTGTTTGTCTCCTCTTATGTGGGAGTTTTTCTTCTCCTCTTTTTATGGGAGTTCGATATCATCTGTCATGAATCAAAGATTGTCGGCCGCAGGGAATCAATATGGAATTGGATTCTCTTAACGTGGTGAAGGTAATTAGAGGTCAAGAAAAAGATAAATCAGAATTTGATTTATTAATTTTTGATTGTAGAATGATTTTTAGAGAAATAGAGTGTTGTACTCTTTCTTTTGTTCGTTGATTTGTGAATACGCTTACTCATAAATTAGTCAGAGTATCGTTTTCTATGTCAGATGCTCAGGAATTTTTGATGTCTTTTTAATTTATTACAATGATATTATGGTTTTCTAAAAAAAAAATTTATTCTATTAAGCCTCTTTACAATTATTTTAGTATTAAGTCCTTAAGCTATTTTTTTTATTTCATTAAGATTTTTTTTGTCATTGAGGATTCAATTGGTCGAAAATAGATTTTATTTTGATCCTTGAACTTATTTTACACTTTAACTCTAAAATTATTTTATCAAATTTAATTAATTTTTTAAATATATCATGCGATTTATGATAAAAATATATATGAAAATAAATTCAATTAGCCTACAAAATTAACTTTAATATAATATAAAATTTATTTAATTAATTATTTAAAAATTTTAAGAAATGATTTTTATATCTTTAAATTTTCTTCTTAAAAATTTAGCATGATAATTTTTTAAACTATTTTTTAAAATAAAATTTAATATAATTTTATTTTCAAAGCTTAAATAATTGAAATATAAAAAATTAGGATCTTTAATAACTTTGATTTTTTTGTTACACTAACACTATACACACAGCATTAAAAAATTTTATTGTGTCTAGTTAATAGATTTTTTATATATTGCAATTAAATAATACTGAAACAATAACAACTAAAACATTATAGTTAATTACTCTTTTTAATTGTTAACATTGAAGTGCACTAAAGATTTAAAAAAAGTACAGAGCAAGTACATATAGTAATTAAATTTTTTATCATTAGATAAAAAAAAATTAAAGTATAATAAAAATTAAATCATATTCATTTTATAAGAATTACTTTTTTCGAATTTGCTATGTAAATATAAGTTTAAGGTTCAACATGAAATTTATTTTTTACCAATTGAATCCTCAATAAAGAAAAGCTCCCAGGTGGTATTTGATAAAACTGAAAATTGAGTGTTAAAAAGTTAAGTATTGAAATTTAAATGTTGAATATGATAAATACTGAAAATTTTAAGTGTTGAATTCAATAATATGTTCGATAACTTTAATAATTGAAAATATTAATTTTTTATCAAATAGTTTTAAAATTTAAAATTTTATTTTTAAAAATTTTGTAATTATTAAAAATATACAATTTAAATTATAGGTGATTTTTAAAAACTAATTCTAATCATATATAAGGGTATAAAAGTCAATAAAAGTGTAAGTCAATTAAAGGCTATAAATGTAAAAAAAAAAAGAGCTTTTAATTTATTAATGATAATTTAACAAGAATCTAAGTTTATATAAACTACTTTAGCAAAAAAAAAAAATTTAAAGAACAACCATTGATAATTTTGAGTTGGAATTTTAAGTCAAAAGTTTTGACTTATAATTTAAGTATTTTTTGACTTAACTGATTAAAGTTAACATTAAGTTGGGTTATCAAACATGACTTAAAATTAAATAAGTGTTGAAATTTTAATTTAAGTAATAAGTTGGGTTATCAAACAACCCCTTAATGGAATAAAATTTTTTTTTTTAAGAATTTAATAGAATAAAAATAATTTAAAAGGGCTTAGTGGAATAAATTGAAGTGTAGGGGTTCAATAGAAGAAAGTATGAAAGTTGGGGGGATAAATAATGGGTTTATCCTATTATATTTTAGACTATAATTGAAAGAAAACTTTGAATTATATTTAAGCTTGAGTACTAAAAAATATCTAAATTTTTTGACTTTTAACAATTATATCATAAACTTTCAATAATTACATAGCAAATATTAATCCATCAATTATTTTTTAAAAGTATTCTATAATCACTATAATAGGTAAAAAAATAAGACTATGTGACTCACTGTAGCAATCTTTTAAAAGAAAAAAATTAAATTAATAAGTTTAATAATGCATCAACTGTAATAGTTAAAATATACAATTTTATTTTTTTAAAAATATATGTTTAATTTATTATCTAAAATTAAAACACATAAATCAAAATAAATAAATGCACTTTAGCTCTTTAGGTAACTAACATGTAATATCTAAGTAAATTTTTCCTTTAAAAGTTAAAAAAATTATTAAAAAATTATTCTGATAAGTTAAAGTGTTATTTTTTTAACTGGAAAATAAGTTGTAATGATATTTTTTAGTTGAAAAAATGATCATAGAGTATTTTTGAAAAAATATTGATAGAATAGCGTTTTCTGTGTAATTATTAAAATTTCGTGATATAATTATTAAAAGTTAAAAATTTTAGGTATTTTTTAATAATTAACCCTTATATTTAAAATTGAAATTTTCAAAATTATATTTGTTATATTTGTCGTTAGGCCAAAATAAAATAATGACAACCCCAAAAAAGCGCATTTTTTTTTTTTATAAGCCAACCAAGCTGTTTAATTAAGAAGAAAGTCCACATCTTAATAACGAGGCAGAGTCAATAGGAAACCCCATGTGAATTATCATCACAATTTCCATTGTACTATCAAACAAACTTTACTACTACTATAGATCTATACTTAAAATTTTAAAAACATAATATAACCTAATACTAATAATAATAATAAAAATGAGTGATGAAGAGAAACCACAAAACAGAGCAGTGATCACTGATCACCACCACCACCGCCACCACCATGATCAACAACAACAACCACCTCCTCCTCCTTCGGCACCGCCCCAATACGGTACTTTTCAAGGCGTAGCTAATTACCCTCCTCCAAGACCTCCACAACAACACCAACCTGTTATTGGCTTCCCTCAACCTGTCCCTCCTCCTGGTGCCTCTGAGCCCTCAACTTATCCCCATGGCTACCAAACTGTCCCAGGTACCTTTCTTTCTTTGTTGTTAGAGTTTATTGCGAAATGGGTTTTTGTTTCTATAATTTTTTTTCAAGAAATGGAACTCCTTTTGCCTCTATGATGATGATCCAGTATGTGGGTTCTTATTTATTTATCTATTGTATTGTAATGAAGGTTATGCTGTTGCTGAAGGAAGACCTGTTGTTCGAGAGCGTCGCCTTCCTTGCTGTGGTATTGGTGTTGGCTGGTTCTTGTAAGTTTATATCATTTTATTGAAAGACTTTTTCTTCTTTTTTTTTTTAACCTTTTCTCTTTATCTTATTAGCTTGTGCCATTGATGCCAATGTTTTTATTTAATTGCCTTGAAACAGCATGTTTGGAATGCTTCCATCTTAACTTCAATACTTTACAATTGAATTCTTGAGATGTTTAGACTCATATATCTGAGCTGAAAATTGAATCCTTCTTATAATAATGAAATGCGAGCTGACAACTTATTGCTAAAATCTTGGATACAGTTGATTTCATAGTGGTCCAGTTTACTTTGTTGGAGTTGATTGGAATATTCTTACTTTTTGATCATTCAGTGAGTAGGTGTCAATTGCATGATGCTTTTAGTACATGTGAACTGTATGAGGGCATTGTCATTTGTGATTATCATTCCTTTATATATATATATGAAGTGAGCATTTTGGATTAACTTGTTTTGGTACATCTGAGCATATTTTCTTTTTGATTATTAACTTTAAGGCATTCTGTTCTTTTCTTTTGCAGGTTTATAATTGGTTTCTTTCTTGCTGCTATCCCCTGGTATGTGGGGCTATTTATTCTACTGTGTGGAAGAATAGATCCCCGAGAGAAACCTGGATACATCGCTTGCACAGTCGCTGTGAGTTACAGTTTTCTTTCATTTTCCTTAGAATTTGCAAGATGATATGCATTGCTTTTTGCTCTCTGGTGGAATTATATCTAATATTTACTATTTGATAAACATTATTTTATTATTTTAACTTCTTAAATGCTGTGCTGAACAATTGAATCATGGATGGAATATCTTGATGTTTGTGAGTGCCCCTTTGGGGAAAGGTATTGCAGACTGTAGAACAAGGATATATGCCCTATTTAAGCCAGTCTGTCATTTTGCTATGTACTTGTGTAGATGATCAAATGTTTTGAAGTCTTATTTTAGTGCAATGTATTTTAAAGGGTTTCAGTGTCCCATGTGAAAAGTGCAAACTCTTAGCCTGTAGGAAGAAGTTCAATGATAAAACTGCTGTTATGTAACACTTATTAGAACTTGTTGAAAGGTGATAATTCATTGTATTGAAAAGGTGACAAATTTAATATAAATTATAAATATTGCTGAAGAACAAAAGTATGTTTTAGCATTTTTGACATCCTCTCTGTTATGATCCTGGATTTAGGATCTAGTTTTGGGGATGACTGACTATAAATTCAAAGATAAAGCCGGGCTCGTTAGAGAGAATCCTATGATCTCTTGTTAAAGTCTCATTAGAAGGAACTGTACAATCTCTTGAGTTTAAGGTACTCAAACCTTTCTCTGAAAATTTCTGCTTCTTTATTTTATACGAAAATAACGTTTACATAGTTACAAGAGAGGTAAACCTTAAACCATACTTTCCATTACTAAGTAATACTATTCGGGAAAGTTACATAAATAAAATCCTAACAATCAATTCTACAAAACTAAATAGGAAAGACATAGATTAAAAATAAGAGGAAAGATAATTTTGGAAAATCTCTTGTAAACCAAGAAAATTATAGATTAAGGCTTTAACACTCTCCTACTTTGTTTGTACCAATGCTTGTGGTCCTTTATTTTAACTAATAAAATTTTGACATGCTATATTAAAATATAGCTTTAGCTAAGTGATCCAGGTATGTACCTAATTTAAGGTTTTAGGTATTGGAAATGAGCTTTCTGTAATAAATATTCTTATTTTCAAAATTAACAGTTCATTATTTGTTATGCTTAGGAAAAACAGTACTCCTAAATGTACTTTTTTATTCAGCCTTGAGCATTGATGTTGGACATCAAAGGGATTGATTCAGTATCAGGCTAGGGTTTGGTATGTTGAAGGAAAAGCTGAATGAATGAAATTGATTTTTATGATCTGAAATGACAAGATAATTTAAGCAAATAAACAGAACTCAAGCTTTGACTGTTAAGGTCTTGGAGCAAGATGCGAGAGAGCTTTGTATTTTCTGGCATTGAGAATTGCATACTCAATTCACAAAATGATTGCTATTTGCTGGATTATTCTTATTAAAAAAAACATTTGAATGATAAAGCATTTCAAGTAACAACCTTCATAGGCTCAAACTAACGCTTATGGAAGTTGAAAGTGAAGTAGAAACTAGAACTGTTAGTTATTAGGACTCAAATTATCAAAATATAAAGGAGAGGTCAAGAAATATTTGCCCCGTATTTGCTATTTGAGAAGTTTAAAATCTCTGGCACGTCAGTCATTAGAAAATTTTAAAACTTTTCACGTGCGAATTCTTAAATTAAGATCAACTTTTAATTTCAACTGGTAGTAGAATATGATGGTGTGATGCATGAGTAAATGATCAGTTAATAAACTATATTTTTGAGACCCAGAAATCACAGCCAGGCTATTCCAACTAAAGTAGAACTTACTAAAGAAGAACCCCAGATGTCATTATGATGCTTGAACATGTAGCTAATTTATTTTTATAGATGCGCGGGATTTGAAAAACTAGAAACTAACATCCCAACTGAATGTTCTATAAAACTTAGACTGTAATTTTATATCTGTCTGCATTATACTTACGGTTGTGATGATTATAGATAAAGGTCGAGAGACGAGTTTTTGTGGTTGAAATGTTCCTCGTGCATAACCTTTTTTTCTATATTTTTTCTATTCCTGACGTTCCAGTTCAGCTTTGTTCAGTTCAAAGCAAATTATATCAATCAATTCCAGGGACTGCTTAAAAACTTGAAAATTATTGTAGTAACTATTCATAAAGAGAAACATTTTCATTTAACGGTTTAATTTGGTTTCTCTTGACTATAGTTGAGAATTTTCTTTTCTAATTTAGATTTAGAACTGACTATAAATATGAAATGGTGGGATTTGCAAATCCTTGTACAGTTCCTTTGTTTCTTGGTAAGGAGAAATATGACTAGGAGTGGTTTGAATGTTCTTGGAATTTCTCTCTTCTTGCAGCTCCAGCTCCTTTGTCTTCTGAAGATTTGGCCCAAAATCACTGGGATTGGAAGATATTAACTTGTGATTAAGACATAGTTGAGTTGAGTTGATAAGCAAAAATCACTTGTCTAGAAAAATGAATGAAAGACCGTCTTAATTTGTTCGTTCTTTTTTACCAAATAAGCTGTATTTGTGGAAATATAACTAAATAAATCAATATAGAGGGTATAGTGCTAGATGCATTAACCATGAAACGTAGAAATATCACCTGTGCACTTTGGTGGTATAGATGCATGCTTGAAACTTGTCCTAGGCTGAAACCTTGTGTGCTGGAGCCTGGAAAAACCTGTTTTTCTGAATATTTCATCGTGATTATGCTAGAGCACCTTTAACTATTTATCTTGATTGCACGCAATATCTGAAATGATGATTCATGATAATTGGTTGGAATCAGATCTTAACTATTGTTAATCTGCCTCTTTCCTCCCAGTCTCTAAGCCACTAACAGTGCGGTAATGGAAAGAAAGTAACTGAATAAAAATTGTCAAGGTATTCTCCCTATTTGAGAGTTGGGACTTTAAGTAGAAAGCTGAGTGAAGTCTTATGCGACCTTTTCATGTTGATAGCAGACGTAGTCATACTTTATTTGCTATTGGTTTGTTTGTTGAAACTTGAGAGACATTCCCTGGTATAGTTCTTTTCAAAACTACAAACTTTTGTCTGGTCTCAATAATAGTGTCCTATTTTTCCTATATTGTTCGGGTTGGCTGGATCTCATGTTGCATCGGAATAAGGGGTTCGCTTTGTTGGCACCTCCTGCTGTTCCTATTTTGAATTGGTATTTCATGTTTCTGTGCACTATACATAAAATACCTATCACCTATGGATATCAAATTTTGATAGCTTGTTCTGTTACGTGGATTTGTGCAAATATGCTTAGAATTTGATGCCAGCTTATTAACCAAAGAGCGGGGAATGCCAAATGGCAACTATTTAGATAACCAACTCTAAAGAATCTCTATTGTTGTGATTTATCGCTTCTCAGCTTGTGATAGTCTTCCTTCTTTTTACCAAATTAGCATCATTACACCCTTTTGTGTGGATTATCAAGCATGAATGCACTTGCATGAATAGATCTAGGCTGCACCAGGCTTAGTGAACAGGAAATTGCCTCTCATGCTATGCTCTTTTTTTCGACTTGTTTTACATTTCATTAATGGATATTATTTTAGTAATGATTTCTTGTCATTTCTCCCATTTTCTTTTTGTTAATTTTTTGTTGGAATTTTTTTTTTGTTTACTTGTACCAGAGAAAAGGATTTGTGGCATTTTTTTTTTATATATTCTGTCTGAACATTGTTTTCTCTTTCCACAGGCTATTCTTGCTATTATTGCGATCGTTCTTGGTGTAACGAAGGGAGCTGACAGTTGGTAGTGTTTGGGTGAAGACTTTGTACAGTTTGCAAAATGAACATCCAAACATGCTTCAGTTGTTGAAACATTATCTACAAAGTGGAAACTCGGAACTTGGTTATGTAGTCTTATGAATTGATTCTTGAATGTGTTATTTGGATTTCTCTGAATTATGAAACTGCAGATTCATTTCGAGTTTATCTCCATAATGGTTTAATACGTTTGTAGTTATTATACTTCAGTGAAGATGTGTTCTGAGTTTTTAATTGTGAAACACAGACGACATATTGTATTTGTATAATTATTATATATATGTTACTATGCCTATTTTAATTTTAAGGAGTATTGGTAAATAAAATCACAACTTTTCGAGTAATTTGTAATTCTATCATATCATTTTAATCTTGGCAATTTCATATTGTTGCAATTGCATACACTAGGGATGGTATAAACCTCCGAACCCAATGGAGACCCTGAGTTGATCGGGGATGGAATTCCCCGACTTGTGGAAAACGGGGATATCCCCACCCTGATCAATAATATATATATATATTAGAATATAAGTCCCGTATTGCTTCGGGTTGATTTAATTTCCTCATATTTCATAAAATTTTAATTTGTTAATTATAATAGCATTTGTGATACAATAAAAAAATAATTACAGCAGTTATATTCTATCTGAATTCATAATAGCATTTGAGATAACATGTAGTACTTATAACATAGTACTATAAGAATTATACTCTATCCCGATCCGAGATATAGCTAGTAATTAATGTGACCCCCTTAAAAAAATATCAAACATATATATATGATAATAGCATTTGTGATAAACAAATAAAAAATAATTATCATAGCGATATTTTGTTCAAATTCTAATAGTAAACGATTCAAAATATAGTACTTATAATACCACACATAAGGTGAGAAAATCAGTTGTTCATTTGAAAATGAAACCAAAATAAAATATTTAAAATAACAACGGACAGAATGAAATTTTTTTGAGAATTACTCATATAAAACTTGGCTTCAATTGAATTATTTTACTTATGTTGTCTTTTTTTTAAACTGAAGTTCATTTGAAAATGAGAACCCAAAATTTGTTAATTCTTAAAATTTAATAACCCAAAATCTAACCACTTCCCAAACCCACAACACCACAAGAATGATGGAACCGAAGACCTGAAGAAGCTGTAAACAGCCACAAGCACACGTCTCCACATTATGGTAGAACTGTAAATAACTAAAACAACAAACCTCTAATCTAAGGCAATTTGATAGTTTTTTGTAAATAAGGGTAAAAACAGGGGCATGTATCAAAACCTAATTACTGGGGGCAACAAAGCCAATGCCAATTTACTTCTTAGGCCATTGGTTTGCATGTAAATAACAAAAAAAGAAGGGTCAAAGCTGAGATCCAAATTCACTGTTCACTATAAGGTGATTTTAGCTCCAACTTTATATAGTAGAATATATATATATATATAGCCAAAATTTAATTTATCTTTCTATATCAATATTTATGGAATAATGCCATTTGCATTTGTCTTATGCTTACTTTGTTTCTTCCTACCTCATAAGCTACTGCCAAATTATGTGTATAAATCACTCACAGTTATTGATTTATGCATTTCAAAACCTGAACTTTGCTCTTTTGCAATAGTAAAGAATTTTGTATGCATTAAAGTACGTTTTTTAATATTTTAATAAAAAATAATATTAAAGTGGTTGTGCAGGACTCTTATTTGATGAATATTAATATAACAACCCAAAATTTATACATTATAGTAAGGATTTAAGTACATAATAATAGTAAATAATCTTAAATTAAAATTCAAATAAAACTCCCTTCCAAAAATATTTTATTTTTCAAAATAGGGTAACAACGATCGTTGTTAAGTAAGCAACGATCGTTGTCAATTGTACAACGATCGTTGTTAAATACACGGTGATCGTTGTAAAATTCACGAGAATGGGCAAAAGTTCCACCAAGACACACGAGCTCGTGGAAATCAACAACGAGCTCGTTGTTAAAACAACAACGATCG
>CANYLF010068079.1:0-17338 GCA_948193215.1 Bocquillonia castaneifolia
TTTTTTTTTTTTTTTTTTTTTGCTGATTTCTCTTTTTACAAGCTTTAATGTAGCAAAAACGAAAAATTGATTTGTGATTGTAATTGGGTTGGTTTGGTTTGATAAAGAAGAATCAATTGTAATCTAAAAAATAGATTGAATATTGGGATGATGCAGCTGTCTTCACATGTTTTTGGAGACCTCCTTGATTCTATAATTGTTGATGTTGCCTCTGAGTATCACCGTATAGCCAAGTTGGGACTTGATCGCAACTTAGACGAAGAAGAAGAAGAACTTAGGTTGTCCACACAAGCCCGTGTTCGGGTAGCTGATCCTACTGTTGGTGGGGAAGCAAATAGCAAGTATGTGGTTGACATTTTTGGCCAAACTCATCCTCCTGTTGCCAATGAAATTTTCGAATGCATGAATTGTGGCCGATCCATAATGGCTGGAAGGTTCGCTCCCCATTTGGAAAAGTGTATGGGCAAGGTGATCCTTTCGATTGTTTTTGTTATCGATGCATTGATATTTCTTTATCATAATAGATGTGTTTTTTCTATCAGTTTCCGTGTTTGTGATTCTGAGTGTATATAAATCTAAATTCGGGATTCTTCTTACTTTTCTGTTTCCCATCATCAATGTTGTTTTCGACTATACTGCAGGGTAGGAAGGCTCGTCTCAAGTCCACCAGAAGTAGCACAGCAGCGCAGAACCGGTACTCACGAGGCAGCCCTGTTTCCACGTACTCTCCTTATTCCAATTCCACCAGCGCAAACCGTTTATCAAATGGAACGACTGGTTTTGCAGGTGAAGAATATTCAAATGGCACTTTGGATGAGTCATGAAGCACTGCGTAATGGAGGAAGGTTGACAATGGGGTATGTATGCTTGAGAGTTTTAGAGCATAATTTGCCAGGAAATTTAGTGATGGAATAGGATGCTTGTTAGAAGTTTGAATCCTAACAGAGAATGAAACAATCTAGATTTTTGAATGCCTCAATTCATATGTGCATCTATAGCTTCCTTTCAAATTTACGCCCACAGGAATAGGATGACAGCTTTATACAAGCTCTAACCCTCCTATTAAGGTTATGTGTATCACTCTTTTGAATATTGCATCTCGATAATTCGGATGTAGCTCTGATTTTATTTTTTAAATCATCTGCCAGCCAGTATTTGATGCTTCTAATGTTGTTCATTTGACATTTGTCTCTCTCATTGCTTCGCTATCTTATATGTATGAAGTTATGCTGCTGGTGGACTTGGAATTATAAGAAAAGAAGGTAAAAACAGGGCTGCCATGTGAGTGCCCGTTCTATGCTGAAATTTTAAAAACTTTTCGGGTTTGTTTCTATAATTTTTAAAAAAAAAAAAATTAAGAAACTCATTTCTTAAAAAAACCACATTTATTTTGTATTACTTTTACAATAAGTTTAATTATTGTGTTCTATTAATTTTATGATAAATTTAATTATTGAATTTTGTATTAAATATTATATATTGACAATTTGACATTTTATAGATAAATTAGTATTTATTCATTATCTTATATGAAATTTTATAGAGAAATAGTAATTTTATTTAAGATTTTATTACAACAATATCTTGTATAAATATATTTGTATATATAATTAAAATTAAAATTTATAAAATTACTCCTTTATTTTTAATATTCACACGTTTTCTTCATGTTCTGTGTCCTATATTTTTAAAAATATTGTTTTCTGATGTCTTTCTTGTCATTTTTGTTTCTATGCTACTTAGATTGTTACCTTGTAATTGAAAGCATTCACAATTAATTTGTTTTATCGTTGAAGGTTAGTACTCTTTTTTTTAAAGTACGTATATGCATTTTCTATTTAAATAATGAATCGTTATGATGTTGTCACTATGACTTTTTTTCCCCCCTCTTTCCGTCCCTAAATTTGCACCTTAGGTTTTATGTCTCTCACAAAAGTATTTTGCTCATAAAATTCCTCAATTTTTTTGTAATAAATTAAATTAAGGAATTGTACTAGGAGAAAAAAATTATCAAAGAATACAATGAAATTTATTCAGAACCAAAACAACCAGCTTTAGTTACAATGACCCACAAAAACTGGTATTACAAAATCAATTAACCTATCTAAAATTAAAGGGCACAAATATTATCATATGCAATTCTCATTTTGTATAGGTTACTTAAAATGTTAGCCGTAATTTTCTCAAAGATTCAACTGGAAAAGAATTAACATCCCTATTGCATGCTCTCATAGGCAGCGTAAGGGAGTTTCAAAAATAGAAAGGATTGATGGTAATGTTCAAGACTCCAATTTCAAAATTTCATATGGAGATAGCCATATAAAAGAATATTTGAAGAAATTTTAAAAATAAAAATGTTCGACTTAATGTGGGCAGGCAACAATTTGTTCTTGGATATATCTAAACAGACCGATCCCTCTCTTAATAACCCAAAAGGATTTTTGCCATAAATCTTACATTCCAAATATGATGATGTATTTCATTTGCTTAGCTCCACAAGCAAAACACTATATCCACATAAACTTTCGTCGTCTGAGAATTGCTGATAATGAAACAAACCGCAACATCAACCAATACATACTGGTACTTTTTATCTTCGAAGAACCAAAAGGCGAGAGCTTCATCACTTGCTTTTCTTTATTTGTGAAGGTCTCGATATATATATATTATAGGTAAATTGATACTTTTGGTGTGTGAACTTGTCAAAAAATGATAATTTGGTATCTCAAACTTTCAAAAGTGACAAAATAGTGCGTCAACCTGCTAATAAGTTACAAAATAGTATATGTAACAGGTCAACAACAGGTAGGGGACCAAATCTGTAAAAAGTAAAATGCAGTTTAGTCCAAAAACTTATTAATTGTCAAAAAATAATTTAATTTGGTCCAAAAACTTATTTTCTTTACAAAAAAGTCCATAAATTCATAAAAAAATTCTAAAATTTACATAGTATTTTATTGAAATTTATATATATTATTTAAGATTTATAAAAATAGAAATAAATTTATTAAACTTCTTAAAATGCTATTTTAAATTTTAAAATTCACTTTTTATATAGACTAGAAAAAGTAATTTAATAATATTGACAAAACTTTATACATCAAATAATATTTATGAGTGTATAAAATAATAAAAATAAAATTATTCCATCATACTCATAAAATTATTATAAAATTTGATATAATTTTAAAATACTTGTAATTTTAAGATAATACCATGTAAATTTTAGGATTTTTTTTTATGAATTTATGGACTTTTTTTGAAGAGAGAATAAGTCTTTGGACAAAATTAAATTATTTTTTTGACAATAAGTTCTTAAATTAATTTGCATTTTATTTTTTTTTCAAATTTGATCCCCCACCTGTTGTTGACCTATTACACACACCATTTTGTAACTTATTAGCAAATTGACACATCATTTTGTCACTTTTAAAAGTTGAGACATCAAATTATCATTTTTTGACAAGTTCACACACCAAAAATATCAATTTACCTACATTATATTTATTGATTATGATGAGAAGTTTTCCAAGCCAATATAATAATAGATGACACTCTCTGAGATTCATCACTTAAGTTTCCATGAGTTTTTAAAAGGGGCATTCCAGGCAGAGCCACCCAACCTCACTCTCCTTCCTCCACCCTGCCACAAGAGATGTTAACACGGAGAGTTATGCATGTTAAGGAAATCAAAATTACCCTAACATACAATACAATGCACAGCCCTTAATATAAAAAACAGAAAGATATCCAGTTACTGTAATCATCATAATTTACAAAAATGGTAATTCTAACATCAATATTTTTGCAAAGACAAGAAATTCTCAATTTATACAGATTGCATATACACTTAATTTCAGAGAACAAATGTGAAAGAGAATTACAACAAAATGACTGGAAGGAAGAAAGAAGAAAAAGACAGATGAATGACCCTTCCAACAAATGGAAACTTTAATCACGTGTTGAACCAGACTCCATATACCAATGCAAAATGAGAGGATATTAATGTAGGGAAATTCCATTTGAAGACTAATCATTTGCTCGCATAAAGGTCTGAGAGACCGTCTTCTAGTCGTCAAAATCTGCAGAAAGAATGAAGGAATAAAACCAAGATACAAAACTGCTGCAGATTCTCAGACCCCTTTTCACAGCTTGCAAAGAGTCATGGCTGCAAATTCTAGCATGTATGATGTACCGATGTCACTGTATAGCTTCAATCAGAGTTGGAATCATAGAAGTCACTTGGACATGGGGTCATGACTTCAGACTCAAGTAACTGAACTACCCTGTGCATGGTGGGTCGATCCTCTGGGCTTGAAGACACACATTGAGTGGCAACTGAAAGCAGTGCATCAAGGCTTTCTGTCTGCACCCCCTCACAGTTCAGATCAATAATATCTCGTTGCCTATTCTCGGTAACCAAAAAGTTCAACTGCAACAAAAAAAATGGAAAATAGATAAATCAGAAACAATTATCCATCTTTTTTACCACATATGTGACCGCATTTCAAGTGATGATAGTTGATAGTACTCAACCCAACTGAGCCTTAATCCCAAAGTTTATTTGGTATTGGCTACATGGATTCTTTGTCTCCATTCAGTACTTAATCACACTACCCCAAGTTAGTATTGATCTACCCCTTCCTAATTTTCTCTCTTCTACTCCTATGTTAGTTGATAGTATCTCCTTAAAATTCAGTGAGGTATCAAAATCATGACAGAAGCCAATTAAACAAACCGAGACGATCTGAATTCTTCAATTCAGGTTTGGCTTAATTCCGTTTCAACTAGCCTCAAGCCCTAAATGAGCTGAGTGATTTATGTTCATGTTCTTCTGAACACTCCTACAAGAGGTAATACATCCAGGCCAAGTTCATAAAATGGGTGAGGCAGTCTCTTCCTTTATAGGTAAGTGTATGGAATGGGCATCTCAACTTCTTCCCTTCTCTCTTCCCCTTGTTCCCTCTTTGCTTGCAAAGCCTTGCTGTAAAACTAATGTCTAACTTATGCAATACTCCCTCCGTCCCATATATATAGTCCAATTTCAAAAACACAATATTTAAGAAAGTTAGTTTATGGACAATAAATAACATGAACCTCTCAAAAATACCCCTATTAAATAATTAATGAGTATGAGTTCCAATTTTCAAGTACAACTAAATTTATTTAATAGAGGGTAATATAGACAATTTATATAAAACTACTCATTGGAAATACAAAATGGACTATTCTTATGGGACACCAAAAGTAGCAAAATGGACTATAAATATGGGACGGAGGAAGTATGAGCCTATGGCCTACCAACATAAAGATCTTTAAGTAAGATTTGACATGTGATCAAATTGTAACTAGAGATAAAATTTTGTTAGTGTAAAGTCAGCTATTTATCAAACTGAACCATAAATGAGCAATTTACTAACAAACAAGATATAAATTAGGCATCTACAAGGCTGTTTATGATCATAGTTGCACAAAGCTGAATCATATATTCATGATCTGTCCATTTATTCAATGACCGAAAATTCACAGTTCAACCTGTTTGTTTAACTCAAATTATTCACCAAGATCACTAATTTGTTTATAGCTAAAAGTCCAGCATTTCATGATGCAGATAAAAGCATATCAACTATTCTAGATGTTCCCTGAAATGATTTTACAAGATTGGAGCCAGTCCTGCATCTGCATCCGATATGTTATGCATGAAATATTTAACAGCCTCTTAAGTTTGAACAACTCTTATAAAATCAACTGAAAGTGCAAAATCAAATATACATCAAAAAAAAAAAAAAAAACCACCATGCAAAGATCATGTTGCAGCAGCCAGCAACACCAACAGAGGAATGCTATCAGTAAAATGCCATATTTTTTGTTACCATAATAAAATAAACTTATAATTCAATTTCTCTACTGACTATAACAATGCAGAACAGAAAGATTTGTCCAACTAAAGCCAGAAATTTAACATGTCCAGGGAAGAAACTCACCCAACCAACAATGTTCAAGCCCTTTTCAATATATGCTGCATCTGTGGGCCGCTTCCCACTTAAGACTTCAAGCACCAGGACCCCAAAACTATAAACATCAGTCTTCTCAGTTGCTCTACCGCTCTGCATGTACTCTGCCAGTGGAGCAAAAAAGACTCAAGATACATTGTTTGAACATTTTTGAGAAATTCAAATATCATAAGAAACCGAATACCACAAGAGCCACGCCATTCTTTGTTCATTTATACTATAGAGAATAAAAAGCACATTGAATATTTTGTTCCTTTACACTGAGTCAATTAACAATCTTAAACCACAACCAACTCTTAAAATCAGGCCATGAACTTTATTTGAAGAGTAAGTATTTTCAAAGATCCACAAAAACTGTAAAAGAGTTTGCAAATTCTTTGACAAGTTACTAAAATTACAAAGATTTCTTAAAGGCCTCATTTTCATCAGTTTTCCTTTTCCATTTTTGTTTCTTTTTTTCCCTCCAAACAAATTGTATATGCATACTCTGGTAACAAACAACAAAGTGAAAGGTACAGTAGCAATCAATTTAACAAATGCCAACATCATGAGAATCATTCAAACCAAGGAGTTTGGGCAAAGTCAAAAGCATATTCTTTGAAAGTCCAAGGTAAAAATTTAACTTACCAGGAGCTAGATAGCCAAATGTTCCTGCAACAATTGTTGTAATGTGTGATTCTTCATCCTCTAACAATTTGGCAAGTCCAAAGTCCGATACACGAGCCTCTAAATTGCCATCAAGCAGAATATTGCTTGACTTTATGTCGCGGTGTATAATCCTTGGGGAACAATCATGGTGCAAATAGGCAAGTCCTTTCGCTGCTCCCAAAATAATATTCAGACGAGCATTCCAATCCAGTTGCTCGGATCTTTCTGCAAAAGCATCATGAAGATTCATTATTTTTCCTTTTTTTTTTAACTCATGGAACCAATTCATAGAAAGCACATTGTCCATGATTGATACTGTAGGGAAAATTCTGCAACTAAAAAGAGAATGCTATAACCAATACTAAACCAAAGAACCTACTCCAGACCTAATGTGCACCTGCTACTCCAGCCATGGCAGACAGAAAGTGCCAATAAATTTTAATTACACAACTTCTAGTCTTCATTTTCAATCAGGATAGGTTCAGAACTTAACCACACATTAAGGATTATGAGACGGTAACCATCTAGAAACAACAGGTGCAGCAGAAACCATGCTAGTAGCAGGAAAGCTGGGTTCACATAGATCACAATCACATGGCACCATGGTGAATATATAAAATAAATAAATGACATACTACCAAATGGTACTAGATCGCTCAACGAATAAAAATGGCAGAATAGAAAGAGTTTTTAGTTTTTACCCTGGTAAATATACAGGCAAGCTGGATGGTCCCAAAATTTAGAGGGACACAACATAAAAGGTGAGATGACATATTAATTATTCATGCTTGTGCCAGAGAATTGCTCTGACACCATTTCCTTTTATTTTAAACAAGACACACAAGCATCTATAACTGAGGCCTAAGGGCGCATAAAACAGGGTCAAATCACACTGCATGTGTGGAAATATGATGCAGGGAATCACTATTAATCCCCATGATTTTACCAGGCAACATCAGAAAACCAAGTGTAGTACATGCTTATGAGCATTGGTGAATCATGAATGGCACATGTATAATGTTTGCTAATTCCAACACATTAACATGGCAATGCATATGTAACAGTGTATATCTTACCATGGAGTGCCTCGTCAAGACTGCCACCAGGAAGAAAATCATAAATTAACAATTTTGATGTAGGAGAATTGCAATAACCTCGCAAGTTCACCAAGTATCTATGTTTTATGCTTCCAAGAATCTCAAGCTCCCTCTCAAAGAAGCGGTCAAAGCCCTCATTCATTTTCACAATTCTTTTCAAAGCAAATAAGCTGCCATCATCCATTGCGAGCTTGTACACTGTTCCAAAGCCTCCACAACCTATAATGTGTTCCTCATTTAAGGTCTCTAATTTTTTAATGATATCTTTCGACGAGTATGGCAAGTCCCCATGAAACATCACAATTGAGGCACCTGAAGAAACAAAATCAGATTAAAATAAATATTTAGTTTCAGAAACTTATAATGCATGGTATACATAAAAAAATAGATTATGCATGGACTGAATAAAAATTTAGATTAGACACATTTCTAAGAGTAGTTAAGAATATCACCTCCACTAACATCCATAGCGATACTGTTACTTTCATTTCTGCCAAACTTCTTGTATAGAAAACAACCCCAAAAGCACATAAGTGCCACCAGAAGTAGTGCACCAACAGTTGCAAGCGCGCTAATTAACAGTCCAGAGTATCTTTTCTTTCCACCTTGATTTTGGGCTAGAACAGCAAAATGCTCATTGTTGTTAGCCACCAAGATAAAGGTAAGTGACGCATAGTATAGATGCAATATCATCTCGGAAATACAATTGCCACTTTGCAAATTAGAAACCCACCAAAGGTGGAGTCTAGTTTTCCCCATGCATGCAATATGCTAATCACATGTCTACCATGTGTTCCATCATTTCAAGAAAAGCATGTATATAACAAGCTCAACTTTCCATGCTTGAAAACTCACCTGATGTAGGAGATCCTGAACTGGTTGAAGATCCTCCATTGTCATCTTTGCAAGCTGCATTGATCTGATTCCCACACAAACCTCGATTCCCAGTGAAACTAAAAGACAAGTAATTCAATTGATTAGTGCACATTCTTCTTTGGCTATTGGGGGTGAATTGCTGCAATATCATTATCTAATGTTACCAAGCTACAACTATCATACACTGCTACGCCTTTTTAAAGCATCTTGATACTTGGAACTTCCAAATGAACCAGAATGAACTAAACATCACAAGTTGGACTTAACTTACGAGCTTTCAGTGAAGTTGAAAAGCACACCATCAGATGGAATTGGTCCCACAAGAAAATTGTTTGATACATTGCTTCGAGAAGTCAAAAAGATTGTCATAATAAATATCGCATTCCTTTTCAGAGTTTCAGCTGCCTTCTAATGGAAGCCAATGTAAGAAAATAAAGAAGAAGCTACTTACAAAGTAATGAGTTTATTTAACTTCCCAAGTGACGGAGGGATAGATCCACTGAGAGAGTTACCTGAGACATCCCTGTAAAATTGCAGAACAGAATGATTAATAAGCATCACTTTCATCATTTACTAGCATAACAACAAATTTATGGATTTGGATAACAGATCAAAAACAATGATTAAATACTTTGTCCCCCATTTGGGATCATTCATATGAAAGTCATTGTATTTTTTGATCAGATTAGTAATAAGCCATTGTTTTTCAAAGTATTTTTTGATCTTTCAGTGTTTACAATATACTCAGTGTCAGCAGGATCTTCATTTTACTTCTATTTTTCTTCTTTGTCATTAGTTTTCTTTTCCTGACATATGGATTGAATTCTTTTATTTTTAAGAAATTGGGTATCAACCATGGAGTTTGATTTCCTTCCAAAAAGTTCATGTGTGCCAACAGTCAAACAAATTGACAATATAAATTAATTGTTTTTTAGATAGAAAACATGGTTAAACAAATTGATGATACATCAATTGTTTATAGATAGAAAACTTGTGCACGATCTACTAGAAAAGAACCACTGTGTCCCTAGGCAAATTCCTTGTGAGCACCTAGGACACAGATAAGCATTAGGTATGCAAATCATATGGATGAAAGTTGTATATATATTAGCAGTTATCACCCTAAAACTAAATTGGGATACTAACAAAGTTCAGGAAAAGACTAAACAAGAATATAGGCTAGAGCAGTGATGTAGTTCATTCAGCAATTGACATTTCATCCAGCCAAGTATGTTTCTTGAATGATAAGCCAGAAGTTTAACATTCATGAAAGTTCAGGTTTATCTGTCCTTCTATGTTTCTGTAGTTGAAGGAGAACTAACAATGACATAGTTACCCGAAAATGATTGTAGAAGAGCCATTGCTCCTATCCTACCTATTTGCATACCAAATTGCATCAGAAATGTGAATTTGCAGGAACCTGATTGTGAGTCGGTCAAGAGCTGAAATCTATCTTCAGCACTAGTTTTCAAATAAGTTATGGACTGATTTTCTTTCTTTTCATAATTTAGGTCAGATGGACAGTTGAAAAGATTAGAAGGATAGAAAACTATAAAAGGAAAAAGAAAGAAACATAAAAATGGAAGAAAGAGAGACAGAAACAGAGAATGATGTGACAGATGAAGATAGGGGGGACTGGAAAGTGGCAATTGACTTTTTACAAACTTTTTTTTTCTTTTTTGTTAGGCAGTGGAAATTTTAAATGTTTCATAAAAGACATCACCACTATTTAGATAATTTTATTGATTCAAATTACCCATTTTTAGACCTATGATGCACATAAAAAATTATTAGAGTTTGCCTACTAACTGACCACAAATTCTAAATTAAATTGAGAAATGCTGATATAATTACCATTCTTCAAAACAATTAAGGTATAATTATTAAGTAAATAAATGAATTGTTTTTCTGTATTATCAAAGTGTTGAACTCTAAATCCAAGTTCATTCCTCAACTAGTATCAATATCTGGTAAATATGAAGTATGGACAATGATAATAAACTCAAGAACGATTTCAATCTAGCTCACTATTCATAGAAGGGAATCACAAAATACAATATAAAAAACAAATCGTCTGACAGTAAACTTCTTACAAATTTTGAAGCTCAGATAAGTTCCCCAGTTCACTTGGAATTAGTCCACTTAAATAATTACCCTGCAAATATCTGCAGAAGCAAACAGACAGAATATACTATGCAATCCATTTAACAATGGTGGTCAACAAATATAGAAAAAAGAAAATTTCATTTAAATTTTCAATAATCGTGAGTTGGTCTCTAAATATCTGGTTACTTTGATGGGGGAATGCATTTTTATTGTGCTACAGATGACTAAAATCAAGGATATGTTTTTAGAAGGCCAGGATATGAAGAGAAGGGAATTTTCAATTTGTGATGCTTGTTGAATATATTATAGACTTTCTTTAGTTGGGTAAATTCTTTGAAGGGATACTAAATCCATGAATGCAAATAAAAATCTGTTTAGACTATGAAATTGAAAAACCTACAGAGACCGTGTAATCAAGTATGGCCTAAGATATCAAAACGAAATTTCCCCCTGTTTTTCAAACACCAGATTGAATTAAGAATTCAAATACAAATACAAATACTATGATTTCAGATGTTTCATCCAAAAATTATCAGATGGATTTATGGGAATAAAATCTTTGCTTGAGGATAATTTAGTGTTTATGTTGAGCAAATTATTCAGTAAGGAAAAAAATAGTTAAACAACACATTGATGAAAAATTACATAATTGAAAAATTATTCAGTTCAGAAAAAAACACAAACTTCAAAAAACAATCATCTAATTAATAAGAAACTCTTAAAATTTCAAGGTTCAAGCATAGAAATAAGTGACAGAACTACAAACTGAAAATGGAAAAGACTCTCAATAACTAGCGAAAGAACTGGAACATAAAAGATTAATATGCAACTTCAAACATCATATAGCCAACTAGAACTCAAAAATTCCAAGCCTAAGAAAAAATCATTGAGAGGTTTAGCAACTATATTACAGGAAATCTACCTTACACTTTATTCTGAAAATACTTTTAGGTCCTGTATTTTATGCTCTTTAGGGGATTCCCTTTTTTACCCCTTACCTAACTGATTTTTTGGGGATTTTATAAAAAAGAAATGTGCCCTTCTATCCAAACTCCATATCATATTCCACAGTTGACCTCAAGAACACTCATGTATAAAATGGACATTGGTCAGAATGACCAAACTAAGCTTGAGCTAACTTTATAATGCAGGGTACTGTGTGCATGAAGTCCATCGAGTAACTTTCATAGTGTGCAAGTCAAAAGTAAAACTATAAACGCAAAAGCAAAATGCTATTCAGATACCAGCAAATGACAATCAAACAGTGAATAAAGAAATTTCTTCTATAATAAGCTCAGGACCTAACCAGAATGCCTATGATGGAAAAAAGGAACGTCTATGGATATAAACACAACCCCACAACATAACGTGGCATTACTGAAAATTTAAATGTTTTTTAAATGTCGTTTAATCACCATAACCTATACACCATATCAAGAATTCTCAACAAGGACCCTAGTCCTTTGAATGAGAATCAAGCACAAATGGAGAATTAATGCTGAATTGCTGATGCAATCTGCTGTAAGCTCCAAATTAAAAGATACGAAAGCCAAAACCATTGATTCAGTAGGAATGATTCCATCAGAGACACTTACATTCCCTGCAACTCTGTGCAGTTTCCCAATTCTGAAGGAATTGATCCATAAAAATTGTTGTTGTGTAGAGCTCTACAACACATTATGCAGTTTAAAATACGTTAGAAATCAAGGTATACCTTCTAAGTCAAATAATAATACAAAGTTGCAGACTAATATGCAAAATGAGAAATCTAAAAAACACGCACAAAATCCTCAAGTGCTGCAGCTTCCCAATGTCAGGTGATATATATCCACTCAGTTTATGGTTTCTCAGGCTCCTGAAACACAACCAATTAAAAAGAATTAAACAAATGCACAGTATTATGTAAGAAACAAAATGCAACTGGAGAAAGATTACTTATATTATGCATTTCCCAATGCAGTCATCATATTGCAAGATGAAAAAAAACTTTAAATTTTATGACTGAGCATGTATATACACCACAAATTGAATTATTAAGAAATTGCCCAAGGAAGTTTAAAATGTCACTAGTTGAAACTAATACTAATCTCATGACAACTCAAAAGGTTAGCAGGCCAGTATGCAAATAAAATTTGTTATCAAAAGTGACAATGAGTTTTCTATCATTTTTCTTTGTATTGTGACTACAAAATAATAGTTTCAGTTCTTGATTGGATCGATTGTTGAGAATTTCACTGTAGCTCATATAAAACAAACTTCAGATGCGTTAATCCAGTCCTATTTTCATTCAATTGAAACAACAACCGGGCTTCTTAACAGGTCTACCAACACATATCACAACCATCAGCACACCTAAGCATTTTCAAGGTCATGATACATTATGATAACCTTCAACCTTAAAGTGCAAGCAGTAAAGACTGCAAGCAAGTGGCATGCATGCCTGCTATAGTTATTGTGTTAAAAGAATAATAATTATTATATAAACTAATAGTAAATAGGATAAGATATTTGAATCATGAATGAGAAAAATAACCTTCAAGGCCATTAAAAGGTAGTAGCAATTTAAGCTCTAGCTTGTCAATTATTAATGCATGCCTTCTGACATAATGTGATCAATAGCAAGGTAGCAGTCAAGTCTATGCAAAATTAGTTTTCCATATCCTTTGGCGATGCAATGACAAGATACAGCACATCTTGCATTCATTAAAAGCAATTATGTCACGCATCTTGATAATGTGGAAAAGAACTCACAAATATATCACTCTCTTGGTTTTCTGATCACATTTCACACCTCGCCAATTACACGGGTCAGAATCCTCAGGTCGCCATAGAGGAAGGATCCCATCTGAACTAACAATTGCATTCCTGAAATTTAGAAGTGCCTCACCTACAAAAATAACAAAAGGAGTTTCACATGTTATCTATGTGACAAGTACACACAAACTTGCACATGATTGCATAATGCATAATTCATGGAGTCTAACTACAATGGTTGCAAACCACAGGTTATGCAAATATTGAACCCCTAACATATCCCACCTTGAAACACACTAAATGGCTAAACTATAATATGCTTGCAATCTTGAAGCATGCGTCATTGTTGACCAAATATGAAATGATATGATGAAAATTTCATGGACAAAGTACTGAACACAAATGGTAGAGCATTCCAGATTAGTTTTCATGTGAAAATCCATACTCATGATAAAATTTAACATGCAGAATGTTACACAACATAAAAGATAAAAATCAACCATAAAATGCCCTACATTTGCTCATAAATAACTCATGTTTACAATAGCCTTTTAATTTGCTTATACTGCTCAGAAAGAGCTCACAATTACTTAGATTAGAATACACGTGAAAAGGTCACTATAAACATACCATCAGAATTAATAGCTCCGCTTTTGCTTAGTAAGATAACGAGCAGTAGTATGTAAAAAAGCCAAATCTCTCTAAATGTTGTCTGACAAATGGCCATAACGGCACTAATAAAGCACAACAGAGCTAGTACAAATCATCTGACAGACCAAGGTCCAAAATGCATCCCTTGTAACATATAGTTATCTGGCCGATAATACCACCATACAGCAGCCAAGAAGAAAAACAACACAGGTTGCCTGAAAAAGGAAGAGAGAGCGCCATTGTAACAACAGCCGAATGAAGAAAGCATAAGATGTCAATAACAAGAACTTATACATAAGTTAATTTTGATGTTGTATACCTATAACAGTTTCTCATGCAAATGGTAACTCCGTTCTTTCTATAAATAACGAAATGTATAGCTAAAATTAATACCTGAGAAAACCATCATTCTACTACATAACCACAACTATTAGTTAGTCTTAACACTTGAGTGAACCCAATTCTTTGAAGAAAAAAAATTAAAGACGGAATTTTGACACTCACAGAGACCAAAATCCATAACAAACAACAATACAAGTTCATAATGCAGTTCACTAAATCGAAAATAAAAAGGAGCAAACTCTACCGGACATCAAAGCTACGCAGCAGCAACTCCAGCAGCCGGAAATTGAAGTAGAATTTAACTATTGATTATGTGATCCTGATCAAACAAAATGCCCTGCCCATATAATAAAGTCAGTTCTTGGTTTTATTTATTTATGTATGCTAATAAATGCCATTTTATAATAAAAATTAAATAAATTACATTTCGTTTTTGAAGAAAAATCCACTATAAATAAAGAAACTACTCTATTTTTATTTTTTTTTAAAAAAAGGAAGAAAATGAGAACAAATAAAAGCATAAATCTACAGTAAGAATGCGAAGAATTGAAAGAAGAAGCACTTGAAAATTAAGCTGTTTATATATCTTTGATTTACTAAAACCCTAAAATATAATTTGTTTAAAAAAATAAAAATAAAACAAACAGTAATTTAATTTTAGCAACCAATTCAAAAAAATGCTCATTATTTAATAAAAATATATAAAAAAAAGAATAAACATTTTGAAAACGAAATGAAATGTAAATTAAAAAAAAAGATAATGAAGATTATGAAGAAGAAGAAACTCACACACTGAGAATGAGAGAGAGAGAAGTTTGTTTGAAGTTCGATCTGTGAGTGTGAAGAAGAATGAATGCGAAGGCAGTGAGCTGTAAAGTGATGTCAATCAATCTAACACCTCCACTTCCCACTACAAAACAATTTCACTATTTATATCATATATATATATTTTTTTTCTAATAAAAAATTTCACAGATTTTTATTTTTTAATTAATTTTTTAATATGTGTGCGCTCCTCAGTGAGTGAGTAAAGAGAGTAGAGTGAGTGAGAATGGAACTAGATTAGATAGAATTAGAAATAGTAGAATAGATGCCTTCGAATTTTATTAATATTAATAATAAAATAAATAAATTATATATATCATCATAATAATAATATCAGTCTCTCCTCCGCCAATCAAAAGAAGGGCTTTCACACGTGTATCTCCACCTTCCATACGTGCCAACCGACGCTTTTCTTTTTCCTTCTCCTTCTGCTTTCTGTTTCACTCGGTGTTTTTAAAACCGAACCGAACCACCTGATCCGACCGATTAAATCAAGAATCAGTCAGTAATTCAGTCTGATTTATATATAAAAACTGAATAGTCGAAAACCAGGTTATACAGGTGAAAGCAAACCGACCAATGAGTCCTGATTTTATATATATATATATTTATTAGAGCATCTTCAATGTACTTTTTATTTGCATCAAATTATTTATAATAAAAAAAGTGTTGATAAAAAAGCACTCTAATACACTCTTTATCTTTAAAAACTAGAGTAGAGAGTGAATTTGGCTAGATACATGTAAAAACATCTATAATGCTCTTATTTAAAATATAGAGTATCTTTTGTTTTTTAAAGAGAAACTTTTACATTTTAAAAAAATTAAAGAATCTAAATCTAAATTAATATATAATCACAACAGACTCTTTACATTTATCTTATTATGGAATGAAACACGTAGTAAAAGAAAATTAGTTTGGTTTACTATAAGATAAAAGGATAAAAGGATAAAATTTTTCAAAAGAAAAAAATAACTATCATATAAATATAATAAATCATTATTTATAATTTAGATGCAGAGTGATTTTGACTCTATAAAAGTATGCAGAGTGATTTTGACTCTATAAAAGTACAGAGCCAAACCAACTCTGTATTGTTTTTATTTAAAATACAAAGTCTGTTGGATTGTAATTTTCATCTAAAACTCTTTATAATAAATAAAATTTGATATATATAGAGCCCCTTGAAGATGCTCTAACTAGTTAATCATATTCTCTACTTTATAAGTTATAAATGGGATTTCAAAAAATTAAATTTAAAAAAAAAAAGAGAAAAATAAATCAAAATATTTAATATTTGTGGGAAGAAACAAAATAAAGAGTTTTAATTGAAGAGTCCATTGGAGTAAAATTAAAATTTCTACTCTTTAAAAATGGAGATGCTCTTAAATAAGTTTTATAAATAAAAATGTAAAATATGAGTTGTAACTCTATTGACATTTTAAATAGTAAAATTTTAATTTTTTGTATAAATTAATGTTTAATAATAATTTATAACTTTTTAATAATTAGAACTTATATATTACAAGTTACAGAATCATAGACCATTATGATTATAGAAAAAAAAATATCAAATTGCAAAATTACTCCTAAAAAACTCATATAAACCTTAAATTTAATTAATTAACCTAAAACATGCATAAATTAAGAGGAAAATAAATGGAAATTACAAAAAGGCTGAACATCTTTTATGATCTGGTTGAAGTTCCAACGATGGTCCATGTCGTTTCCATCCATTGCGTCGCTTTTACTTTGATTTTTCTTCTTCATCATCATATTCAATGCACAAACCTTAACGGCCTAATTTTTTCAATCCATAACCCTAATTTCACCTCACATTATACATTGACAATCCCTAAACATGATTTTAATAAAGCCAAGCTAATGATTTTAAACATTTAGGAGGCCATGCTCCTGTTAACTTGATGTGCAATTGTAGATCAGAGCAGTTAACTAAAGCTAGTGATTTTTTACAACAATTGTCAAACAAAACCCAAAAGCTTTATGGGAATTGTGAGATAGATG
>CANYLF010068679.1:0-10077 GCA_948193215.1 Bocquillonia castaneifolia
AACAATCTAACCTACCATTGACTTGTAATTTATCATGTGTAAAACATTGGAAGGTTCTATAAAACAAGTTTACATTTCAACATCTTGAACATTCAGTTCAGACACTATTTCTTTCAACCTGCCTTCTCTTCAACTAACGTAATTTTCAATAATCGTTTTAACAGGATCAGCTAGAATGAAGTTCAATAGCTCATTGGCTGCAGTTGTATACGCATTGGACAAGTTCCACCCTTTATTTTATTAAACACAAATTTATAAAAAAATATACTAATAATATTTCAATAAACATCTTATTTATATTTTTATTATCTCTAAAATATATAAACCATAATATTTAAATATTGTATTATATAAAATATATTATTTAATCATATGCAAATATAATAAAGAAAAATAATTAAAAAATCTTATTAGTTGGGTAAATGTCTTAAATATGGATTTAACAATCTAGATTTAAATTTCATTAAATTTTTTTAAATATTGAGCTGGTCAATGACTGGGTCAATGAAAAGCCTAGACGGGTAGTCCGAATCACTAAAAAATTGGGCGGGTCAAATGGATTTTGTCAGGGTCAATGTCCATTTTGGTTCAATGAGTGACCCAGCCTGATTCAGGCTCTGGGTCACTAGGTCATCAGGTCAACCCACTTGATTTGGTCTGAATTAATAACTATGTTAATTACAAATATTCCAATTGCATTATTAATGAAAAGTGATCCGGGAGACGCATTACCGAAAATATAAAGTAGGAATAAATTATCAGGCAAGTATAAGAATAAGTAGTGATTTAGATTTAGATTTGATTGTTAAAAATGGGAAGTGGTGATTTTGGTTGGATCTGAAAAAATGCATATAGTAAGCCATTGACTATATAATTATTAATTCAAAAATATTTCTAACCAATCTTCTGTGTATAAGTATGTATTTCTCCTAGACTTGCTTCAAAAACTTCAATACATTCTAGTCAATGTTTTGATCCTTTTAAGGAAAATGGTCAAAATGAAAATCTGAAGCTTGTTGCTCTTAATCTTATCCATGTATTGAATCACATATAAAAGATGATTTTTAAATTCAGGATCAAAATCCATTATACCATCATATTAGGGTTTTAGGATCACCATTTCGTTGTAGGAACGCCTTAGATCTTCGTCGGAATAAAACTTAGAAAAGTAATAAAAGCTAAGTTTGATCCTCGAAAAGCCATAAGAATTGAGTTTCTTGCGTTTCTGGTGAGTCAACACTCTAGAAGTTTTAGAGCCTAACTTGAGAGCGGGATTTAACTTGATGTCCGTCAATACAGACTGTTTTTTTTTTATCAAGTGTTGGTGAAGAATGTGCTAGGAGGAGGCTGATAATTGCATTTTATCCTACTAAATGGATTGGTTTTTAATTGTTTTTCCTTGCAGATTTGAGTGTTTTATCATATAATTTGTTATTTATTATTAATTTACAAGATTAAGGGGAATTTAAGTTAACTTATAGCATAAATCATACAATTCCATTATCTTTGTTGGCCTAAGCACCTTCATTCTATCTTATTTTGAGCTTAACAACCTTAATTATATATTTAACAAAGTTTCCAAGTGTGCAGGATTGATTACAATTAAGTTGACACGAAGAAAATGTTTCAGACTCCTAAATCACGCCTGCGACTAAAAGATCGCCTCTGCGAAGTCATTTCGCCCACGCGATGAATGAAATCACGACAGCGATGAAGTGCTCCAAAAAGCTCTAAACTTTCTATTTCTTTTTAAAGCTCAATCACCCCCGCGATTAGGGATCTCACCCCGTGATAAAGTGCTTTAGAAATCTCTAAACTTTCTATTTCTTTTTGGAAGACATTCACCCCCGCAATAATGGAATCACGCTCGTGACAAAGTCTTCTAGATAATGCTAAAACTTCTGTTTCAATATGTGTACAAGAAACGAAGATCGCCTCCGTGACCAAGCAAAATCGCGACCACGATACATAATTTTGCCCACGCGAAATTGTGATCAAAGAAATAGAAAGCACAGCCTTATCTACATAAGTTGGTCGTACCTGTTAAAAAGCTTTTGCCCCCACGAGCATCGCTGGATCCTGAGACAAAGTTACCGTTCAATAACTTTTCAAATTTTACCACCGCGACGTCCATTTCCCCCTTGCAATTCAACGGTAATCCTGAAATTTTCAAAAAGCATTTGTTGCTTGGGTTGAGTGATCTTTCTACCTTGTACAAGTGCCAATCTTTGTGAGGATTGGGAAACACTTGGGTAGGTTTGGTGTTAGCCTTGTAAACACTAGGTTTGGGGTGAGCCTAGGTTTGAAGAGAACCTTTGAAATTCTCTTTGTAAAGGTTGGAGATAGCCTTAGAAATCTCTATTGTAAAGGTCGTGATATAGCCTTTGAAATCTCACATTGTAAAGGTTGAAGATAGCCTTTGAAATCTTCATTGTAAAGGTTGGAGATAGCCTGTTAAATCTCCTTGTAATCCATTTGTGGTAGTGAAACCCCAAATTGTGTATTTGGGAGAAGTGGATGTCGGTTAAGAGTTGGACCGAACCACTATAAATTTCTGTCTATTCTCCAAAGCAATTTTTATTTTCTAATTCCGCACCAATTCACCCCCCTCTTGGGCACTTTAGTATGAATTTTGATTGATATTCATGAGACGAATATGAGTATGAGACATAAATCAAATTCATATGTATTTGTTGAAAATCAATATTGGACTGACCCGCTTTGAGATTACTACATGGACCAAAGTCATAAGTTAATCTCTAATAGTTGTGACATTAAATCCTTAGACCTAAAATTACTATGGTTCTCAACATGAGGATTATTATGTTTTGACATAATCAAACATTTTCCTTAACCGGATGATTATAAAGATTATGATTGAATATAAAAAGAATCATGTAGTGAGATATAAATAATTAACATGGAATTTGTCCCTCTTATTATGAGAGAGATATCTCTGGGCCACTCGACAATTGAGACTAAGAAATGCATGGCCGTGCTCAAATGAATTTATAGAGATCAATATCATTTGTTTAGTCAGTCTAATTGGGTTTCGAGAAATTAAAGATTGAACGATATAAGGTTGACTTGATCTATGCCTTATATTCAATCAAGATATCAGGAGACAAAAGGATTATGTCAAGGGTTATATTAAGGATGTCTCGAATCATGAGCTTTTCATTTAACTTAGGTAGTCATAATGTCTTGCTAGAGGCCACTTATGACTTGTGGGCCCAAAATGTGATTTAGGCCTGCTGCCAACGTTAATTGAACCTATAGGGTTGCACATTAAGAATGAACTAGAATGGTTATGGTTATTATTGTCTAGATTCAATTTATCTTATGGGCAATAATTTACCAGGAGAAAGAATTACTCTCTATAGTAATTTAAAATAATAAGATTATTTTAAAGTACAAATAAAAATCAATTAAGTGTAGGATTTTATAAGGATTTGGTTAAAACATAAATTTCTTATTTGATAAGGACTAGAATTTAAATTATTATTATTGAAAAGGAGTTTTAAATAAATAATAATTAAAAATTCATTTTAACCTAACCCTTGCATCTATATATACATCCTATACTTCATTTATAAAAGGTTAGCAGTTATTAAAAGCTAGAATCCACCTTTGAGAAATAAGAGAGTAAGAAAACAAAATCATTTTTGAGGAAAATGAAATTGAACTAGCATTCAATTCAGCCTTTCTTGTTCGTTCGTGTGTGGATACTTGTAGAGGGTGGTCGTCTTTCATAAAGAGTGCACCTTGAGGATCCGAAGATGGTCTAGGAATCGATTAACAAAGGTAAATTCGTTGATCTCCTCCTTCTGTTTGTTTGAAACGCATGTGATCTTTGGTGGGTTAAGGGATAAAATTTTAATTTTTCGCTACGTTCTTGATTTAATCGGATTGGATCTTTTGCCCATAACCCAATAGTTGTATCAGAGCCACTTGCATTTTCATTCAAATTGATTTTGCCACGTTTGATTATATGTATGTGATATATATGAATTTTACATGTCTTGCATTTTCATTCAAATCTATTTTGCCATGTTTGATTATATGTATGTGATATATATGATTTTTCATGTCTTGCCGTTTTCATTCAAATTGATTATGCCATGTTTAATCATATGTATGTGATATGTATGATTTTGGCATTCTTACATTTTTGATTTTATGAGATATAATAGCATAACATGAACAAATTGGTTAATTCAATTTCTTAAGGTGTTTATTGATTAAATCTATTTTTCATAAGGATTCATTAATTTGATTAATAATCCGAATTGGATTTTACAATTAAAGTATTTGATGTAAAGACAACAAAGTTGAAAAATTTGATGGTCAAAATTAGGAGACAAAAATATTGACATATAAAATGTTGCATGAAATTTCCAATTTGGTTTGAATTTGGTTTGGTCAATTATGTTGGCTTGATGAATTCAAATTGGTTTTGGCTTGATGAATTGAATTTGGTTTGGTCAATAATGTTGGCTTGATGAATTTAATTCAGTTTTGGCTTGATAAATTGAATTTGGTTTAGTCAATTATGTTGACTTGATGAATTCAATTCAGTTTGCTCAATTAGCAAAACCGCCGTAACAGCTCTGCGTAGCGCCTTATAAATTTAATTTGTTAAAAACAACACATTTATAATATCATGTTTTTATTATGCATATGTTATTAGATAACAAGATATGATATGCATGATGTGTTACTATTTGCATGGTGCATAGTATGGCCTTTAGACCAATGTGATTAGCAGGTTATTTTATAATGGTTTGTAATTATTAAATATGGCCTGCGTGTCATTTTATTTTATTGTAATTTTATTTTACCAGTAGTAGTACAATTTTGTACAATTGTTGTAATAAAATAAGAAGACAATGCAAGCCGTTTAATCCAACCATGGTGATGGAGGAGCTTGGTGATGGTGGTCCAAGGCGACATCATGAGGATACTTGTTATTTAGGAATGACCATTGATCTTCATTTTGGCTTATGAAGATCAACCTAGATTAAGGCCATACTATGACACGTTTATATTATGCTTTTACATATGTATGATATTTTATGTGTATGTGATGATACCCAAACGCATAATATGAAGAAATAATATTAAAGATTAAAATCAATCTAGATCCCTCATATAGAAATTTAAGTCCATATGTCATCCATATTTAAACACTTGTTAAGACTTTGATCACCATAATGCGGGTTCTACCAAAGTAGAAGCGCATTAGGTTATCTTAGTGAGACAAGATGAGTAATAGTGCTACTCATATGTTTAAAATGGTTAGACTTAATTAGGCTATCAAAATGGTTTTGGGCCTAATGGAATAAGATTAGATTTAAACATGCTGGGACATATGATGTCAAAAATGCCATAATAATCTAAGAGTTACATGAGATGTAATTGGTAATAGTTACCTACCTAAAAAACTTGATTTTAGGTGTCATGTCGAAGCTGACTTAAAGTTGAGTAAAAATATGGATCTTAGCCCACTAAATTGATATGATTATTTTGAGGGTTGTTAATTTAAGTGGGAGCTTATAATTAATCAAAATACTTAATAAACTTTGCATTCTTTTGTACATGGTCAACAACAACAATAATAACAATTCTACTATGTCACTGCGATCAGTCCTTGAGAAGGACAAACTTGTCGGGACTAACTTCCTTGACTGGTTTTAAAATTTGAGAATTGTTCTCAAACAAGAAAGGAAGCTTTTTTTCCTGGAAGAACCTCTTCCTGAACAACCAGCTGAGAATGCTAATAGAGCTGAAAAGAGTGCTTATGAGAAGCATCACAATGACTCTATTGATGTTGCCTATGTAATGCTTGCTACTATGAGTTCCAAACTCCAAAAAGGAGCTGGAACACATGGAACCTTATGATATGATTGTCAATCTTAAGGAAACGTTCCAGCAACAGACAAGGCAAGAAAGGTGTGACACCACCAAGGCATTGCATTCTTGCAAAATGGCTAAGGGTGCTTTAATTAGCGCTCATGTCTTAAAAATGAAAGGCTATATTGAGCACCTTGATAGGCTTGGATTTCCATTATGCCAAAAGTTGGCAACTGATTTGATCCTGGATTCACTTCCTGAAAATTATGGCTAGTTTGTCATGAACTTTAATATGAATGAAATGGAAAAATCAATTTCTGAGCTACATGCGATGCTTAAAACTGCTAAATAGAATATCAAGTCCATGCCTGGCCATATTCTGATGGTTAAAAATGGAAAAGGTTTGAAGAAAAAGTGAAACAGAAAAGGTAAGGGAAAGGTTAGAAAATCCAATGCTCAGCCCAAGCCTAAAGCTCCTATGGAGGGTGTTTGTTTCTTTTGCAATGAACTTGCTCATTAGAAGAGAAACTGCAAGCTATTCTTGGAGGATATAAGGAAAAAGAAGAAGGGTGGTGAGACCAGCTCTTCAGGTATTTATGTAGACATTAATCTTTCTCCTTCTAGTTCCTGGGTATTAGATACTAGACGTGGATCTCACATTTGTACAAATGTGCAGGGGCTCAAAAGGAGTAGACAACTGAAATAGGGTGAAGTTCATCTACGAGTAGGCAATGGAGCAAAGGTTGCTGTCTTAGTTATAGGAAGTTATGAACTTACTTTGCCCAGTGGGCTTTTGTTAGTTTTGAATAATTATTTTATGTTCCTTCCTTGAGTCGGAATATTATTTCAGTTGCTTGTTTGGATAATGATAGATTTTCTTTTATTATTAAGAATAATAATTGCTCCATTTATCATAAGGACATATTCTATGCAAATGGTGATTTACTTGATGGTCTTTATGTTTTGAATCTTCAAAAATCCAACAATTCTTCGATCTATAACATAACTACCAAGAAATTTGAGTCTAATGATTTAAGTCTAACCTATCTTTGGCAATGTTGCCTTGGCCATGTAAATGAGAAACGCATTTCAAAACTCTATCAAAAATGGATTTTTGAATTCATTTGATTTTGAATCATATGATGTTTGTGAATCTTGTTTGTTGGGAAAGATGACAAAAGATCCTTTTACTGGACACAGTGAAAGGGCCAATGAATTATTGGGCCTAATACCTATGGATGTATTTGGACCATTAAGTTCAACTACTAGAGGAGGATACAATTACTTCATTACATTTACTGATGACTTCAGTAGATATGGTTATGTCCACTTAATGAGACACAAATCAGAATCATTTGAAATGTTCAAATCTTTTCAAAATGAAGTAGAAAACCAACTTGGTAAGACAATTAAAGCCCTTCAATCTGATCAAGGTGGAGAATATTTGAGCCAAGAATTTAATGATCATCTTAGAAATTGTGGAATTATTTCACAATTAACTCCCCCTGAAACACCACAATGGAATGGTGTGTCTGAGAGGAGGAATCAAACTTTATTAGATATGGTTCGATCTATGATGAGTCTAACAGATCTTCAATTTACCTTTTGGGGTTATGCACTTGAAAGAGCTACATTCATACTAAATCGAGTTCCATCTAAAGCGGTTGAAAAGACACCATATGAGATATGGACTGGTAAAACGCCCAATTTGTCTTTTCTTAAGATTTGGGGTTGTGAAGCTTATGTGAAACGCCAAGTTTCTGATAAGCTAGGGCCCAAATCTGATAAATGTCTTTTTGTGGGGTATCCTAAAGAAATTAAGGGATACTACTTTTACAATCCCATTGAGAACAAAGTGTTTGTTGCTCAGAATGGTGTCTTTTTAGAAAAGGAATTTCTTTCTAAAGGAACCAGTAGGAGCAAGGTACAACTCAAAGAAATTCGAGAACCTCAAGATAATATTGAACCGCTTGTGGATACTCAAAGTCAACAAACAGTTGTTGACACACCTTTAGTAGCATAAGGTTTACGTAGATCTGATAGGATGCGTCATGAACCCGGGAGATATGGATTTCTTGTAACTGATAATCATGATATATTAGTGGATCAAAATGAACCAACTACCTATCAAGAGGCTGTGTCAGGCCCAGACTCTAAGAAATGGTTGGAGGCCATGAAGTTTGAAATGCAATCTGTGTATGATAATCAGTTATGGACCATGATTGATCCACCTGAAGGCACAAAGACCATTATGTGCAAATGGGTTTTCAAAAAGAAAATTGACATGGATGGCTATGTGCATACTTATAAAGCAAGGCTAGTTACAAAATGTTTCAAACAAACTCATGGTATAGACTATGATGAAACTTTTTCACTTGTAGCCATGGTATAGACTATGATGAAAATTTTTCACCTGTAGCCATACTTAAGTCTATCAGAATTCTCATTGTCATTGCTGCAAATCATGACTATGAGATTTTACAAATGGATGTAAAAACTGCATTTTTTAATGGAAACTTACTTGAGGATGTCTACATGACACAGCCTAAAGGTTTTGTACAGCCTGAAAATTCTGATAAAGTATGCAAGCTTCAAAGATTCATTTATGGATTGAAGCAGGCTTCTCGAAGTTGGAATCTTCATTTTGATGAATCAGTTAAAGAATTTTGATTTATCAAAAATGAAGATGAACCTAGTAGGAGCGCAATTGTATTTATGGCCTTATACGTTGATGACATATTACTCATTGGAAATGACATCCCTACCTTGCAGAATGTCAAGTCTTGGTTAGGGAACTATTTTTCAATGAAAGACTTAGGCGAAGCTGCCTATATCCTTAGGATAAAGATCTATAGAGATAGATCTAAAAGGCTAATTGATCTAAGTCAAAGCACTTACATAGAAAAAGTACAAAAGAGGTTTAGTATGCAAGATTCCAAGAGAGGATTCTTGCCTATGTTTCATGGTATTACTCTTAGCAAGACTCAATGTCCTAACACTAAAGATGAGTGAGAATGCATGAGTAAGATTCCTTATGCTTCAGCAACAGGATCTATCATGTACGCCATGTTGTGCACTAGACTAGATATCTCTTATGCCTTAAGCATAACGAGTAGATACCAATTAGATCCGAGTGAGAGTCACTGGACAGCTGTCAAGAACATACTTAAGTATCTGAGAAGATCTAAAGATGTGTTCTTGGTATATGGTGGATTGTAAGATGATCTTGTTGCAAGTGGTTACATAGATGCAAGCTTTCAATCTGACAAAGATGATTTTCGATCGTAGTTAGGATATATGTTTTGTTTGAATGGTGGTGCTGCTAGCTGGAAAAGTTCAAAGCAAATCACTATTACTGATTCTACAATTGAAGCTGAATACATAGCAACATCTGATGCAACTAAAGAAGCAGTTTTGATCTTGGAGTGTTTCCTAGAATCACAAATCCTATTGATATTTATTTTGATAATAATGGTGCTATTGCACAAGCAAAGGAACCCAGATCACATCAGTGATCCAAACACATTCTTAGGCATTATCATCTTATTCGAGAAATAATTGAGAAAGGTGACGTTAAGATACGCAAAGTTCCAATATATGATAATGTTGTTGATCCATTGACTAAGCCTCTGCCACAAGCAAAGCATAATCATCATGCTAGGTCCATGGGTATTAGATACATTCATGAATAGGTCTAGTGCAAGTGGGAGATTGTTAGTAATAGTGCCCTAGGCCTAATGTATGGATATAGTATTTTGACTATTAACAAAGATAGACTTTTTTATTATCATAATTTGTATGTTTATTATATAATAATGTCCTTGAATAATATTATTAATTATTCTAAATGTCCCTAATCGATTATTGTTATGGGAATAATAATGAATTAAGATTAGTATGAATTTTGATTGATATTCATGAGATGATTAATATGAGTATGAGATACAAATCAAATTCATATGTATTTGTTGAGAATAAATATTGGACTGACCCGCTTTGAGATTACTAGATGGATCAAAGTCATAAGTTAATCTCTAATAGTTGTGACATTAAATCCTTAGACTTGAAATTACTATGGTTCTCAACATGAGGATTATTATGTTTTGACATAATCAAACATTGTCCTTAACCGAATGATTATAAAGATTATGATTGAACATAATAAGAATCATGTAGTGAGATATAAGTAATTAAGATGGAATTTGTCCCTCTTATTATGAGAGA
>CANYLF010068860.1:0-11007 GCA_948193215.1 Bocquillonia castaneifolia
CATATAATGTAATTTCCTCTATATAAAAATGGATACGTAAACTTGCGTTATTTCCCAATAAAAAAAATTTGCCAATGGATATACGTAAATTGTTTTCTTTAGGGGAAAAAAAGAAAAAAGATTTGTAAATGGTTGAATTGACCTACCCTTTTATTAGTTAACTCTTAAAACTTAAAAGCTTTTGACATGGGAGGTTTAAAAATCCCATAAAAGTTGACATTAATAAACCTCCCCCAATTTTTTTTTCTTTTTTTTTTTAGTAGTTTCTCTTCCTGAAAGTAACAGACAGGGCTTTCCATATAAAATAAATCTAACTATTTGACATAATATAAATTTTCAGGTAATTCTCTCTAGAAACCTTGACATATTCAATCATTATATGATTTACTAAGCTCTGAAATGATTTCTTTTTTAAGAAAATTAGGTTTAGGTTAGAGTAAAGTTTTTTAAAATCATTTTTAAAATTTGTAACTTTATGTTCTCAAGATCAAGGCCAAAGACTCATTCCATTTTGAAAAGGTAGGATTTTTTTTTCTTCTGGAGCATGATTTGAATCTAAGTACTCAAGTTTATTACGCACCTTTCAACAGTGGACTACGTCTTGGAGACTGAAAAGCTAGGATTTCAATTAAAGATTGGATAGAAAAAAAAATCTAAAAAACAGTATTTTCAATTTTTTTAAAAATTTGATCATTATAAAAAAAGGTAACAACTTATAGAATGAGATTGAGAAGAATATGAGTTAAAACTGCATGTTAATTAGAGTAATATTTGCTTACACTCGGTTTATTATACACCTAATAGATGAAGAGGATTCATGGTGTTCAGGTTGCAAGAGGTTCTCCAAAAATTTATCATCTTTTGTTTACAAATGATTATGTGATTTATGTTGTGTTGTAAACGTGTTGACCCATTTCTGACACTAACCTTTTTAGTCTTAACCCTAATCCACTTAACTCTTGTGTTAGGCGTGTCGTGTTATCATATTGGGACCCATTTTGACAGGCCTATATATATAAATATTAAAAGGAAAAATTGGGACCCATTTAGACAGGCGTATATATATATATATATTAAAAGGAAAAAAAAAAAAAAGAAAAAGAAAGCAGTTGGGTTTTAAAAGCTTTTTCCCTCCAGGTCATATGGGGTAGTTGAGTTGGAACTTTCTGAAGTGAACCTTAAAACCCAGTAAACCAAGCAACTTTGACAAAAAAACAATTAAAATCCTTGCAGCCAACAATACACCAAAGTCAATATAGCCAAATTCACTAGCCATTAAGCAATCACTATATTGATATTCCAGCTTTTCATTAGATTATTCAACAACCAAAAGAGAAAATAATATTAATTATAGATAGCAAATAGTGGGGTGAAAATGAACGAGATTTATATTATACTATAAGCTTCATCATCAATACCAACGTGTTCAATGAATTCTACTGCTTTTGTAATGGCGACTTGGTCTTAATAATACCAAATATAAACCATAAAAAAATATATTTTTATATATTTTACATCTGCCCATTTTCATGTTTTTCTTTCTCAAGCTTATCAAGGCACACTTCATTATTTTCCAATCCTGCAATATACCATATAGGTGTCTGTTTCTCTGTTTGCATACACTTTTGTACTTATCTTTATTATCCTTTTATACCCTTTTCTTGATTTACTTTTTGTTTGCATGTTTTTGTTTGTATTTGCTATTCTGGGTTTGATGTATTAAGTGTTTTTTTTTTCAGGAAAAATATTTTGGATACTGTTTTATGGGTTTTTAATTAATTAGCTCTCTGAGAAATCTGGTGGTTTTTCCATTCCTGGGATGTCTATTTCAAGAACCTTCACTTTTTGTGCTGTTTTGATTATTTGTTGCTCTCCACTACTTATTGGAGCCCAAAATGGTCTTACTGCTCCTATTGAAGGTAAATTATGATGTTATGATTATTATTATTATTATTATTGAGCTTCAAGTGATTTTCTTTTATTTTCTTTTATTCTTTTTAAGGTGAAAGAAAATTTTTTATTTTTTTAGATAATTTTTGTTCTAAACTGCTTCAGCTACAATTTTTATTCTGAAATTATAAACTTATATCCTATAATTGTACTCCAAAAGTAATTTTATGGGTGCAGATGGAAGAAAGTTAATTTTGTTGGTTTCAATTTTTTTTTTTTTTTTTGAGTGGAAGCTTGGACTTTTTGATGATGTTCATGTATGAAAGATTTTGACTTTTATTGGTTTAATGTTGTTTTCTGAGGAGGAAAGTAAAATACCACTCAATTATTTCTTGAATAATTTTAGTTGGGTAAGTGAATCAAATAATGACTGGAATATTTGCCTCTAAATTTGCAGTGAAGGCACTGCAGGACATCAAGAAAAGTTTGGTTGATATCAACAGAAACTTGAGCAATTGGAATCGTGGCGATCCATGCGCATCGAATTGGACGGGAGTCTTATGCTTCAATGAGACATTAGATGATGGATTTCTGCATGTTCAAGAATTGTATGATTTCAGTTTTCTTTTCCTTTTTTCTTTTATGTTCAAGATAGTGTTTTTTTCTATCTTTAATTGATTCCAGTTGACAAAATAAGAAAATTTATTTACTACATTACAAAACATAATACTTGTTGATTTGATACTCTTTCTAATGGAAAATTTAAAATATTTTCCTTTTTTTTAAAAAATAGCGTATCACGTTCCATTTACTTACCGCGAATTTGATAATTATGGTTTTGATATGTTTTTCACTTCTACACTGGATAGGAATGCTCCCCTTCCAGCTTACATATGGACTGCTAATTCATCTATACCCAATAGTGTGAATAATGTTGATTTCCAGATCTTTTGCTTTTCTTTCATAAATAAATTTGCAGCAATGAGCTCTTTATAATTCTTTTTCTTTGCAGGCAATTACTTAATATGAATCTGACCGGAACTTTATCACCATCACTCGGTCTCTTTACAAACATTACAATATTGTAAGGACAAAAATTCTTTATTTTCATAAAAAAATATGTACCTGAGTAAATATCTGCTTCTCTACTTGTTTTTCCCCCCTCCTGGCTGCTGATAAGTGTTTATTGTGGAAGGGATTTTATGTGGAACAACATAACTGGTAGCATACCGAAGGAGATAGGTCAACTTAAAACTCTTGTACTCTTGTAAGTTAAACTTCTCACTCAAACTCATTGCCATGTGATGAAACAAAGCTCATTTGAAAGATTTTCATTTTAACTTCTGTGTCCAATATTTTGTTCTATATGCTTGTGCTTTCAGGCTTCTAAATGGAAACAAGTTAACCGGTTCCTTACCTGAAGAACTTGGCTATCTTCCAAACTTGGACAGAATACAAATTGACCAGAACTTCATATCAGGACCAATCCCTAAATCATTTGCATTATTGAACAAAACAAAGCACTTGTGAGTATTTCTCTGATGCTATTTAGACCAAAATGCAGTGCTACTATATATTGATCCTTTGACTTATTTTTCACTTTACATATATCTACGTTGTATTTCCTTTCGGCAGTCACATGAACAACAATTCAATCAGTGGGCAGATCCCGCCAGAATTGTCCAGATTACCGTCGCTCGTTCACTTGTAAGTAGGCCTTTGCTAAATTTTTGTTCATATTGCTGATTGACATTCTATCTTTTCTTATCATGCTCCATTTATTGCTTCATATGCTTTATACTTTTGCAGGCTTCTGGATAACAACAACTTAACAGGATATCTTCCTGCCGAACTCTCTGAATTGCCAAACTTGCTTATCATGTACGATCTCTCTATTCGATGAAGCAGGATGTTATTTTTTACTTATATGAGTTTCTTAATAAATACTGTAGCTTCATAGGTTTGTTCTAAAGTGCCTTGCATTTTTTTTTTCATGCAGTCAACTAGATAACAACAACTTTGAAGGGACTACAATTCCAGCTTCTTACAGCAACATGACTAAATTATTGAAATTGTAAGTGCAAATTAAGTTTGGAAGTTGTCTATTATCATTACCTGCTCTGCTATTTTCTCCCATTTTATCACAAATTTTATCTTCTGTAGCTCAAATAGTTATGTACTATTTCAATTAGCTATAACAAGTTAAAAAGTTTAATGGACTTCCAAGATCATACTTCAAGTATGTTAATTTTCTTTGTGTTCGTTTGACCCTATCAGGAGTCTCAGAAACTGTAGCTTGCAAGGTCTAGTCCCTGATCTGAGCAGCATACCAGACCTCGGCTATCTGTAAGTTTGGTTATAATTAGTATTATCGTTTTGAAAAGCTGCAATCTGTAAGTTTATTTATTAGACTTTCCTTTGAGAACTGCTAATAGTGATTATGAGATCTTCAATTGGTATTTGAAATGCATCAGACTTTATAAACTTGTTGATTTGTACTTTTAAGATCTGTGATGGCTCCTTTTTTCACTAGCAAATTTTGATGTGAGTTTCAGAGACCTCAGTTTGAACCAGCTAAATGGATCCATACCTACTGGAAGGCTTTCTCAGAATATTACCACTATGTATGATTTCTTTATCTTGAAATGTTGCACTATTTTCATTTTTATGGCCTATGGGAAAAATTTAAAAAAAATGTACCTGTTCCTTCAAACAATCTGCATATTTTTTTTAAAAAAATAGTTAATATCTTTAGCATTATTATGCTGTTTATTTAATGGAATGGTGATATTCACTGGCTAAACAATTTTTACAGCGATCTAGCAAACAACAATCTCACTGGAGATATTCCTTCCAGCTTTTCAAGTTTTCCTCTTCTTCAGCGCCTGTAAGCAATTTATGTTTCTAGTACTGAAGCTGTAATGATTCAATGCTGATATATAAATAAGATTTTTCAAAACACGAAAACATCAAACTCTCTATTGAAATGAATATTTCCACTTTCTATGACAGGATACTTGCTAACAATTCATTGAATGGCTCCATCCCAACAGCCATTTGGCAAAGTTGGACCTCAAATGGATCTGAAAGACTTATATTGTAAGAGCTAAAATGAAAATGTCACCATTTTCCTTGGTCTAAGGTATTGTGGAAACGTACATGCATGACGGATGGCTTGCCATTCTGTGTTATTTCAGGGATTTTGAGAACAATAACCTGTCAAGCTTTTCTGGAGCTGGAAGTAACTCTATTAGTCTTCCTCAGAATGCCTCACTCTGGTTTGCTTCTGTGCTTACATATGATGACAATTAATATAGGATTTTATGCACGCTATAGCTGTTGTTGATAATTGTCTGAATATTTGCAGGCTTCGAGGGAATCCCATATGCTTAAATTCCAGTGTAAGCCAATTCTGTGGACCTCGGACTGATGATCTTTACCGTCAGTTTTTGACAAACATTTCCACTACCTGTCCCATTCAAGCATGCCCATCTCCTTATGAGTATTCACCAAAAGATCCTGAAACTTGTTTCTGTGCTGCCCCTCTGATTGTTGGATACCGATTGAAAAGTCCTGGATTCTCTGATTTTAGACCCTACAAAGAAATGTTTGAGACGTATTTGACTGATGGTCTTAAATTGCATCTTTATCAACTATACCTTCAGAGATTTCAATGGGAAGAAGGACCTAGATTGAAAATGCACTTGCTGCTATTTCCTGTATATGACAACACTACTGCTCATGTCTTTAATACAAGGGAGTTGCTGCGAATCATGAGCATGTTTACCGGATGGAATATTCCTGACAGTGATATATTCGGACCTTATGAACTTCTCTACTTCGATCTGTTGGGTCCTTATGCGAATGGTTTGACTCTGAACTCTGATAAATTTCAGATTGGAATGAAATTAATATCTATTTTAGTAAATGCTACATATGTCAAAGTAGAAAATGCAGAGTTGTTTTCAGTTAGCACCATGGATTTCTGCTAATTCTTAGTTCATTAAATATTTATCCACTATGTCTATATTCATGCATATGCTAGAAAAGAGTGAAACACTTCTGTGTTAACAATAAGCTCAAGCTTTTATTATGGTTGTTTCACTTTAAGTTTTTAGTTAGTAATTATATCCTATAACCTTGCAAAAAAAATCTTCTAAGAATTTTAAGTAGTTGATAATATGTTAAACTGAATAATCATATAATTAAGCATAGTTTAATTTCAGAAGTTTTATATCTTCTAGACGTGCACAAAAAGAAGGAGAATTTTGCTGTTACTATTAAGCTTACAGTTCTGATTATATTGCAGTGATTCCAATTGGATCATCAAAATCTGGCATAAGCAATGGTGCAATAGCTGGCATAGTAGTGGCAGCTGTTGCAAGTGCAGTTATACTATCTGCGATTGTTACACTTCTGATGATGAGGAGGCATTCAAGGAAGTACCAGGCAATATCAAAGAAACGGCATAGTAAGGATTCTTTACTCCCTTGATTAGTTTGTATATAATGTTTCTCTGTCAACTCAAAGTTGAGGTATCGATTTTACTTTTAAATAATTATATTATGCTGCAACTTTTGGAGATTGATAATTTTGCTAGTAGTTGAAATTTAAATTTATTTGTTTGAACAGTATCCAAAGCCTCATTGAAAATTGATGGTGTGAAGGATTTCACTTATGCTGAAATGGCCCTGGCTACAAATAATTTTAGTGTCTCGACTCAAGTTGGTCAAGGAGGATATGGAATAGTTTATAAAGGCATTCTGGCTGATGGTACCATGGTTGCCATAAAGCGTGCTCAGGAGCATTCTTTACAAGGCGAGAAGGAGTTCTTAACTGAGATAGAATTGTTATCAAGGCTACATCATAGAAATCTTGTAGCTTTGATTGGATTCTGTGATGAAGAAGGTGAACAGGTATTACTCTTGTATATTTCTCAAATATATACATTTTTCTTTACAACAAGGCCATGTTTTGAAGTAATGCAAACTTCAAGTTCAGATAAAAAAATCTAATTAATTTTTTTGTCATTCTGAATATTTTTTCAAGAAAGATAGGTAATACAATTGTGATCTATATATGTTAATTCTGACGTACGTCAAAGTGGTTCATGATTAACTTTGTTTTTCTTTGCCAAATTATAAATTTGTATGCATTATACTCTTGACAAATATTTTATGCTTACTCTTGATTGCTCAAGTGATGTTAAGCTTGATTTGAATTACCAATGTTCCTGCAGATGTTGGTTTATGAGTTTATGCCAAATGGTACTCTAAGGGATCATCTTTCAGGTACATCTCATATTTCTCATTTGGACTCACATTATGTTGTTTTTGGTATTGATATCTAATAAAATTGTAATGAAGCAAGAATTAGCTAAAAGATCATAAAATTTGCTTTGCTCTGTATATAATATCTACCATTTAACTTAAATATCCATATGCTTATTCGATGAAACTTCTTGTTATGTTCTTTATGTGGTATCACAGCCAAGGCTAAGGAACCGCTTAGTTTTGCAATGAGAGTGAGAGTAGCCTTGGGCTCAGCTAAGGGTATCTTATACTTACATACAGAAGCTGATCCTCCAATATTCCACCGGGATATCAAGGCAAGCAATATATTACTCGACTCCCATTTTGTTGCAAAAGTTGCAGATTTCGGACTTTCAAGGCTCGCCCCGGTTCCAAATATTGAAGGGGATGTGCCAGCTCATGTTTCCACAGTCGTAAAGGGTACTCCGGTAAGTATGCCATGCATACATATCTAGTTTGTATCCTTGGTGGATTTTTATTTTGTATTTCAATCAGCATTGTCAAGTTGGGGGAAATTTCGGCTAATAAACAGACAGACAAAAGAGTTCTAATGAATCACATATTAAACCTACAAGTGGATATAATCACTAGATGTTCGCATCTGTCTAATGTATGAAAAGCATATTGAACATCTATATACTTAAGTATGAATATTAGTCCCATCTATCATATTTGTAGGTTGGATTGGAACATCCTAATGAACTATGATGCTTAAATCACCACTTGTTCTTAGACTTATTTCTGAGAAAAATTAGACATCAGAAACCAAGTCAAAGAAGTTGAGATAGATATCAGATGGTAAATTTTGTTAAAATAACAAATTAGATGGCTTTTATCTCAAAGCGTTATATTGATTTTGCAGGGGTATCTTGATCCAGAGTATTTTCTAACACATAAATTGACAGACAAGAGTGATGTTTATAGCCTTGGTGTTGTATTTCTTGAACTCTTAACTGGGAAGCAACCAATCTCACATGGCAAAAACATTGTCAGAGAGGTAACGACTTACCACTTTTTAGCTGTAATAAGTCCATGGCAAACATTAATTGCTGGAGAGATTTCATAAATGCAGTTATAACAGTATCTTTTATACACCGAAATTTGTTAATATATTATACTAGCATGGAAATTCATCTAAAAAGTTGTATAATTTTCATCAGGTCAATCTTTCGTATCAATCGAGTACGATGTTCTCCGTAATCGATGATCGGATGGGGTCTTATCCTTCGGACTCTGTGGAGAAGTTTTTGAATTTGGCTCTCAAATGTTGCCAAGACGAGACAGATGCAAGACCTTCAATGGCTGATGTGGTCCGAGAACTCGAAACTATTTGGCATATGATGCCAGAATCTGATACTAAAAGAACAGATTCAATGAGCACTAATCATGAAAAGAATGCGTCGTCGCCATCTTCATCGTCAATGGTGATGAAACATCCATATATATCAGCTGATGTTTCTGGTAGTGACCTTGTTAGTGGAGTGGTTCCTACCATCACTCCCAGATAAAAGGACATACTTGGAACAAACTTATTGCAACAATGGACTCTTAAGTCTAAAGTTGCTCTAATATCAAAATTTGGACTTTGGAGCTACTACTAAAAGATTAGATTTATGTGTATATAAAGGTCTTTGTAAACTTTGTTCTGTAAAAGTTGAGCAGTAAATATTGTTTATGTAGTAATACTAATACACCCGCATATGCTGAAAAAAAAAAAGAATTTTGACTTATTTTGTGTTTTGAAACGTTATTTTTTTTTGGTAATTTGAAATGTTATTTTTGATTCATTTTTTAATAAGAACTTTGAGATTTGTAAATAATAAAAGTCATACAAGCCAATATTGTACAAATGCTTTTACTTTTTAAAATTGATCTAATATGCACTATGTAATAGACAATTAGCTAGAATGTGTGGTGGCCTGATGCTGTAAGCCGGTACACTACAACTTTTAATGAATTATAAAGATATTAATTTGCAAAAAAAAAAGCGATGAAACAAATAAATAAATATATAAACACACATTAATTTGAAAAGTACACACATCTATTCATAGCATAAACATGTACTATTTATTATAGAAAGATATTAAAAATGATATGTATTGCTTCAATTCAGTCTCAAATATGAGATTATGTAGCTTATTAAAGGAAGGAAATTGGAATAAAAGAAAATAATAAAAGAAAATATTTTAATTCCAAATATCGGGCCATGTTGTAAGAATTGTCTTTAGATTGTAGGGTTGGCTAATAATATTAGATCCACTACACATTAGGTTGGCAAGTTGATTGTAAGCCTTTTCAGTCAGATGAGCGCCATCGAAGAATACATAATCGTTAGGATTATTACAAACTTCGTACTCTTTTACTGTTCCATAGTTCTTCCATAGCTTAAAATTCCTCCATCGCTAAAAAAAACAGATAATCTGCGACGGATATATTTCCACAAATAAACTTCTGCAACGGAATTTACAATGGAAACTGTCTGTCTGTAAATATTGTGACGATGATTTTTTGTAAGGGAATAGTTGCGATCATCGCAGCATTTGCAACGGAATCTACGACGGATATTGTCATAGCAGTAATGGCAAGAAAGTGGGACTGATTCTACGATAGATTTTTGTGACGAACATGTTGTCGCTGAAATGTTTGCACCACAGCCTTAGTGATATCAGCATGTAAACTGCTGCTAGTCTGTTTCTGACTATTGCGACATCGATGGTTGTTGGCGCAACATGGTCTGCACTGTGGCCTCGACGACACTAACAAAGGCAGGATCCTCCCTCGAACTGTCAGTGTAGGACAGCAGTGGTGGCTGCGGCTCTGATGCTGATGCAGAAGCTGATGACAAATCAGAAGAAGCAGGGCCATAAAACGAGTCTGCTATCGATCCTAGGCCATAGACCCGTGACTTCTCCATCCTATCCACTAACAGCCAGTAAAGCTCATCATTAGTCATTTCCTTTCCCACTATCTCCGCCGCCTTCTTCAGCTCAATACTCCAAAGTTATGAATTGATAGAATTAAAGCAAGTGAAACCATATAAGTTAGGAATAAAGTAAATTATAGCAAATGTTTAAGAAAGACTTAAGTTAAAATAAGAATGACTTACATAGATCGCTTCTAATCTCTGATCAATAAACCGCGTCCTATCACAGGGATCTAGGTGCGTCTCCATGAAGACCCTGAATGTAGTGGGAGCCTCTCCCGTTTCAGCTTCCTAAATCGGGATATTTCATCAGTTACATCTTATTTACAAAGATTTAAAGAAATTAAACGCATGGTTCGGTTAAATATGTTGTTGACCTATTTGGGCACTTAACTCTTGTTTGATGTTGATTATTATCCTAAGTTAATGTATTTAACATTTGATTTGTTTAAGGTTGATTTTAGCTTCAAAAATGAGTTTCAGGTTTACAATGATCGTTGTTGAATCAACAATGATCGTTGTTTGTTAAATCAACAATGATCGTTGTTAAATCAGAGACTGGTTTTTTCAAAAGAAACAGAAAGACACACGAACAAAGAGCATCAACAACGAACATAACAACGATCGTTACTTTACAATAACGAGTTCGTTTATATTCAAAGGCCCCAGGAATAACGAACTAGTGGGATTGACAACAAGTTCGTTGTGAATCAACGACGATCGTTGTGACTGTGTCAGCAACATTTATTACATGTTTTTAAAAGGCTGAAAAGTTGGGCAACACTATATTTTCATCTCCAGCCTTCCCAACGGTCATGAGAGCATCTAAGGATATAAAAGCTCAAGTCTAACTCATTTCTAAGGTAATCAACAACTCTC
>CANYLF010069013.1:0-10521 GCA_948193215.1 Bocquillonia castaneifolia
TATAACCACCTCCAACTATTATTTCTTTCAATTACACCCCTCCTACTCATAATCACCAATAAATCAACCTCAATTAACAAAATCAAACATACTAATGATGTCAATACTTAATGAAATGATTAATCATACTTAAAGGCATAATTAATTGTTAATTAATTATGGACGTTACAATTTTAGATGCAAGATTAATTATATTTAAAATTTATTAAATTATAGTTGATAACTAAAAATATCATTTCTTTCAATTATCAAATAAAAACCTTAATCTTAAACGAATTATATTTCTAACAAATGTTTTTATTTTCTTAACATTTTTATTAAACTAATAATAATTTTTTGAAATAAATAAAATTTTTATTTATACAAATCTTCAAATATAAATTAGAATATAATGAGTGGAACTTTTTAACTTTTAATTTGTATAATTATATTACTGAAATTAGAATAATTTTTATTTTTTACGACTTTGATAGTCATTGTGATAAACCGTTACTAAAAATTATTTTTAATAACAACTTTAATAGTCATTGTTAAAGACCGTTATGATAAATTTAATTTTAATCATAATATTTATAATTATTTAAAATATTAATATTCACAACAATATAAGTAAGTCGTTACAAAAGTTTTCATCTTTTCACAAGACTATCAATAGTCGTCGTGATAAATCATTACAAAAAAATTATTTTTAATAATAATATTTTTAAGTCGTCATTAAAAAGTATATTTAAATACAACAAAAAAATCACTTTTTACAACGAGTTTTAATGTTGCTTGTAAAAGGCCGTTACCAAAAACCACTTTTCTTATAGTGCTTGTTATCATGAGTATGAATTCCCAAATAACACGTACGATATAAAAAAATAAAGACTAAAATTTATAAATGATATTTAAAAATTATAAAAATAAATTTAAACTAAGATTAAAAAAAATATAATTTATTTTTATAAATATAGAGTCACACACTCATCTCTTTATTTTATAGAGTGTTAAGTGGGACAAACAATCAACAGCAACATAAAATGATGAAAAAAGAGGATTGACCAAAGATATAATGCCACATGGACAACGTAACCCATCATCAACCAATCAAATTCATGAAGATAGCCAGCCAGCTTTATTGATGATTGTCCATCCTTCATTCATTCTGTTGGTCCGAGTCCGAGTCTGAGTTTGAGTCCGAGTCTGAGACTATCATTTTTCCATTTGAAGAATCAATCAACAAAAATGGATGCTACAACAATTTCAGGCAGGACTGGATTTTCACCTCTTCTCATCAAATCCATGGCTACCCAAAAACCATTGCCTTCAGCCGCCAAAACTGTTACCTCAAGAAAGGTTAGTTCATCTCATCACATAATTCTTTTCTTAGCATTTTCAGTATCAGAATCTTTAGAGAGTGTGATATCTTCTGTTAGGAAATGAAATCCCAGAAAGAACACATTAAAATCAATCTTGAAGTGGACTTAAAAAAAAAAAAAAAAGAAGAGGAAAATTTGGGCAGTTAGGATAATGAATAATAATACCACATGCATGTCCTCAAAGGCTTAGCTTAATGGAATAATTGATACTAGAATTTCACGTTTGAATCTCCTCTCCCAACGCAAAGAAAAAAGAAAATAAAAATCCACATGGATTTAACTGTTAGCTTGATGATAAATGCAGAACTCAACTGTATTTCCCCTTGGTGAGAAAGGTCCAAGGAGTAGCCCCTTGGTAACTTCACCTCCAGTCAAGCTGCTCACAAGAGTGGAGGAATTTAAGCTACTGAGCAAAGCTGAGAAAGCTGGATTACTATCTGCAGCAGAGAAGTTCGGTCTATCTTTATCCACCATAGAGAAACTCGGCCTCCTCTCAAAGGCAGAGGAACTTGGGGTCCTTTCGGCCGCCACAGACCCCGGAACTCCGGGGGCTCTGCTGAGTCTTAGTTTGGGGTTACTTCTTTTAGGTCCCTCTTGTGTTTACCTTGTGCCTGAGGACTCCACTTTGGAGATTGTTCTGCAGGTTGTAGTTGCACTGGCTTGTGTTGTTGGTGGATTTGCAGCTTTTGCTGCTTCAAATTTTCTATCCAACTTGCAGAAATCAAACTAAATTTCACTGCAAGATTTTCTATACTCCATTTATCTTGCTCAAGATCCCAACAGCCTACATGGCACCTCAGCAGAGAGCGATTTCTTTTACCCTTTGCCTGTGTTGGAGATTCAGCAATCATGTATTATTCATGCAAACATTAAAACAAACACAATGAAAAAATATTCGGTAGAAAATTATCCGTGTTGATCTGGGATCTTTCAATGCTGGTCCTAATACACATTAGTTTAGTCTTCCAGAATCCACCAAATCAGGGTGTGGGGGTTGGGATTTGTAATGCAAAAGAGAACCGAGGAGGAAGAGTACCTTTAAAAAATTATAGGAGCTTTCATGAAAAATTACATGATTGGACCAAAACACATTTCAATGTCATGTAAGCCTTTATGAAATGCCCCTGGGGGGAAACTAAATAAGAAAAAATAAAAAAAAATGAAAAATAAAGTATTCACAACAACATTCTCGTGCCATGTTGTAAGTTCGAATTTTATAATGCCTTCATACCCCTCATTTGTAATGTCAAAAAAATATCATCTATTCACTTTTATTGGCCTATGTTCAAGTTGAAGCAGTGCTCCCTTTTACCCCACCTTGCCACTCTCCGCTTCTGCTTCCGTGCTGATTAGTCCGCTGATAATCCTCTCCATGGCGCCCGCTTGAACCCTTGGGTCGTCCAGAAAATTCCCCCTGATTTCTGAATTCATTCCTTCCATAACCCCGACCACCACTAAAGTTCCCACGATTCTTGAAACTATCACTTCGAAACCCACTACCTCTTCCTGAGGAATATTTTCCTCTTCCACTGCCACTAACTGCAAAAACCAGAAAACTTTCACTTGTTAATTATCACTTGAGTACATGTATAAATAAGTAACTTCAACATATCATCATTTGACTTGAATACATAAAGAGAACATGATCAACTACATAACCAACTATATGACTAATTTACCTCGAGTGTTAGTTTTCTTTTCCTCAACAATAGCCTGGCGATCCCCAATAGTGATAGGTGAAGCCTGCAATTGATTTTCCCAACAGTTTAAATTCACAACAAACTGAAGTAGTAGCCATAAGCCCAGGAAAAACAGTAAATGGCAAACCTGAGTGCAAATAACACACCTCCGCAAAATCAGCATCCTTTCAAAATAACAAGAAAAGCTAAATGACTGCTTGTAAAGAGAGAGGGGGAAGGGTGGTTAGGAGGGTGGCAAAAAGGCAGGTCTGCCAACTGAACACCTAGTCCAATGACAGTGTGAGCTTAAGTTCAAGGATGCACAAAACTGAGGAACAGCCAACTAAAAGGAGTTGGGGCTTGTAGACATGCTAACTAAAAGGAGTTAAGGTGTGTAAGCACACTTATATGTCTATTTCCCTAATTGTTTCTGACCAGAGAAATAACCACTCCTCCCCAGAACCCCACTCTAGCAAAGGAAATACGGTTCCCAGCTCAAAACTTTTTATTTATCGACTGTCCTAATATCATATAGTTTTGATCGTGACTTAAAATGAGGATAGTTGACAACTTGAAACTAGTAAAACCTATGCAACAATATGAAGAAAGAGGAGAGCCCTAGCAGTACTTATAAACATATCATCCCTGTTTTTGCCTTGCATGGGCCATTTATGAATTGCAAGTTCAAGAACTGATTACAAAAGCAACTTGAAGACAAAAATGTTGAAGCAAATTTAGGCCGTAAAACTTTCGTCGATGCACAGAAGTTGATAAACAACTTTTGCCCAATTTAGCATGGAATTCTAACTTGATTAATAATGTGTAGTCAACAGGTAGCAGCATTGGCAACATGAAGCAAATGCAAAATAACAGCGAGCACAGTGCTCTATCACCACTTTTGGAAGTACAAGGAAACACATCTAAGTCATAGCCATTCGTGAAAGTGAAGGTTGTCCAAAGTGAAAACTATATTATACTGTGATACGTCTCTTCACACCCTTTAAGCACCACAGGCGGTGGTCTGACATAAGAATAGAAGGGAAAAAGACACGCGAGTGTCATAAATGAGCAATCAACACTGGTGTCATAAATGAGCATTCAAACAGAAAGGTAATTGATCTAACGGATCACCAGACAAGAATAATCGGTTGACTATGCTTAATTTTCAGAAGATTTGAGCTTTCAAGGTCCAATGTTGTGTATTTTGATGTTCTGCAACATTTCAATACTGTTGAAAAAAGTGATTGAAAGAAGAAACTTTTATGTAGGATGACCATTAATAGGTGTGGTGATGGATGAACAGCTGTGAGTTCAAGTTGCCAAGTTTGGGAAAAAGGGTGATCAGAATTCTGCTTCATGCAGGTGTAACAGGGCCTTAAGTAACAAGAAAAGACAGCATCGATTCTTGGAGCTGTTTAGTAGCAACAGCTTTAGAAAGCAAAATAGAGTGAAGTCACTGCAGAAAGCAGCTGAAGCGAGTCAAAACATTTAATTCTAGGGCCTGTTGGAAAGCCTTTGTGCTTCATCCCATGGAACCACATGCATATATTTTTGACAAAGTTCAAAAACATGTCTCACATTTGGAGGAATATATTTACAAACCTCCTTTCAAAATTAACAGATCTAGACCAAGAAACCTCCAAGAGCTGGATCTAGTAATATCTCACAGGATAGAACATAGCCCATTCACTTACATACCTAACAATCCATTTCAGGTGACATCATTCAGAGTGAAGATATTAATGCTATCATAACAAATTAATCAACCTAAGGAAGAAAGGTATGTGTATTCTCAATGCTGGAGGATGATTCCTCCTTACCTACTACTAGAACAACAATTTTTCTGTGCTTAACCTCTTAAATCAAGTCTCATGCTATACTTCAAGCATACAGGAATTAAGATAAAACTAGTTGGACCAACAAACCAAAAGCCCATTTAGACGTAGACATGAACAGTGATTAGATTGTAGGATTTGGTCAACCAGTCCAAAATCACAATGAAAATCTAAATTGCTATCAGAATTGGACATCTACAGAATTGAGCAGGAATCTTGCAGGATTCATAGAATGTTAGGATTGGATTGTAAGCAGTAGTTTGATACAACAAAAGCTCTAAAATGCAAAAAATGAGAGTCTGACCACATTCTATAGAGGATTCAGGCTCATAGTTCAACTTTGTAATAATAATTGTTTTCTGTACTGGGGCACAGTATGTTTCAAAATCTGTAAAAGGAACCCAAAACAATCCTACCTAGGCATAATCCTTAATTTTGATCACCTTGTACACCACAAAATAAACCAAAATACCATACAACATTGAAGAAGCATGCTTTCAGATCAGAAAAAATAATGAAAAATGAGAAAAGATAAGAAAAACCCATGAGAAATGAAACAAAGAAGCATTAGACAGTACCTCAAGTGCACTTTGCATGGAAGTCAATGTTTCAAATTCAACAAAGCCAAAACAGAATCCTTGCTGCAGACCATACAAACATAATAATTATGTTGATAAGTTGCTTAGTTGATACAAATACACAAATCAATATGCAAAACAAACCTTATTGCTTCTAACTTGGATGCCATTATGCTTAATTGGTCCAAATTTCTTAAATGCTTCTTCAAGTTGGGCCACTGTTGCAGTAAAAGGTAAGTTCCGTACATATATGGAATGGCCTTCTGCTGTAACAAGCACAATATAAAAGAAAGTCAGATAAACGCAGTAGAACTAAAGAGGGTAAAGAGCTGAGAGCATTTTCTACATGAAACCAAAAGCAAGAATATCAACTGGGCCAAATCTTTTTCTTTCTGTTTCTTGCCCATGAAAGATACCCCTTAAACTGCTCTAAAGACAGGCTCCCCCTGCAACCATCACCAAAGTTCACCCTAGGCGTTTTTCCTTATAAATGGAAGGGTATTTCCAGGAGAATATCCTTGGGAATGATCCCACCAGATGTAACACCCTCATATCATACTACAAAGTAAAATCTGTATACTTGCAGTGACAACAAAATGAATCAACTATAACATCCACATGTTTAACTCAAATATCCTAGTTAGAAACTAACAAGTGCAACCATAATTATGCATTTACCTTCTTCATGAACATCACTACTTTCTGGAGCACTGCCACTTGTAGGAGCAACAGCTTCTAGTGCATAAACACGTTTTGTGGAGTTGGGCAACTGTTTTTCAGAGTTTGTAGGTGCCACCTTCACATTCGTAGCAGGATGAACTGATCTAGGTGCTGCATTACCTTTCATTACTTTCAGCTATATAAAAATCAGGCAAAATAATGTCAAATGTAGGTTAAAGGAAAGAGATGACCAACACTTGGAATAGAAAGAACATAAGCATTATCTCACAATTGAAGCATAAGATCTCTTTGGAGCATCCTCCAAGATTGCAGGAGCTGCATCAACAATTGTGAGAATTTCACTTTGAGTTGAATCGGGTTGGTGATCAACAACTTCTTCTTCAATAACTGAACCTTCCTCCTTATCAGAAGGATCACAAACTTCAGCACCATCATTAAGATCTCCATCCTCAAAGGGAGCAGAAGGATCAACTGTAAGATGATCGGAAGCCTGATTTGGATCTGGAATGAAGATTAAATTCATTTCAGCCTTTGTAGATCTCAATTACATTTCAAAAATGACAAAAAAAAAAATAATGTCAACCTGCTTCTGAAATGTCAACCCAGCCTGGTTCTGGTGTTGAGGTTATTGGTATAGCATTTTCATTGATGCCATTGTCCAAATTAGTATTATTCTGCAATGTTTCCTTCTCCCCGACAAACCTAAATACGTCATTCAACACAAAGTAGCCTTTGTCTTGTGGAGCAAGGAAAAATGTTTGAAAGAATTTCTTCTTCACGTTGTCCTTTCCAGTTAAGCAACCAGTCACAAGAACAATCACTCCTCCTTCATAAGATTCCTGAGCATCTGCATTTTTTATCTCAGCTGTGTAGTCTTCATAATTCAAGGAAAGAATCTTGTCGTTGATTGCCTGTTCCAAGATAAATAATATGAAAACCACCATTTAAACCTCAACCAACACTCGGAATTCACTTGCTGACATTAAAAAAAAATCCAAGTTTAGTACACCCATGAACTGTTGATGTAAAAGCTAGCTGCCTATGTGACCCAAACCTTTAAACAAAAATTTATTAAGAAATACCCATAAAGTGTATCTGAGTCTTATGATCCCACATCAACTAACAGCATAGTGAGCATAGTTGTTTTCCTGCTTTTGGATGTTTCTTAAAAGCAATTACAACATAGAAGAACAGTGCAATCATGTGTCGTGATAATCTGTCGATCACTACCAATGGATTCACAAAGACATGCTTGAAATAAATAGCATACAAGACATACATCCAAATTCTGTAATTCAAAGTATTTTATCATTTACATTTTCTTATATTCACCAACATGGACATTAGAGTCCCACATTACTAAAATATAGAAATAATGAAGTTCTTATAAGTGCAAGGGAATCACTCATAATGTCTAGTACTAGTCATTTTGGATACGGTTGGACCCAAGCCGGACACTAATGCTCTATCCATTTCTTACGAAAAAAGGTGAGGTTGAGCTATTAAATAATTCCAAACATACTTACCTGCATGGTAGTCACAGTTTGCATAGTACCATCAGCATCAGGCCGACTTAGGAAACTTGAATCCTGATAAAATTTATAGACCAGACCAGGGGATTGGTGTAAAACATGGTAATATTGTTCCACAAAGGCATTGCCAACAACTTCAGCACTGGGATTAGAGGCAGGAGCTGCTTCCTGCATTGCCATCTAATCTATATACAAAATCAGATGAAAGAATCCAGTGAATAAAGTATAATCAGACAGTCACAGCAAAGATAAAACAAACTCAAGAAATTAACTTTAAAGCTATACACTGACAAAAACAATCCATTCGAATACAAAATCTTACACAAACTTAAAAGAACAAGAGCAATTCACAAGAGAGATCACATATATTCAAAGTGAGCATTACAATCAGTAGCTAGAGTCAAAAAGCTAATATAAGGATGGCAATGTAAAGAACTCAAATATGCTCAATTTGCCTGACCCGAGATCCAGAATTGAAAATTAGCGAAGTAAAATCTGAAATGAGATTATTTATAAAACCCAAAAAAATAGTAACAGATGTAAGAAAACAAGCCATACAAAAAACAAAATCAATAAACGGAGTCGAAAAGATCAAATTTTGCACAAGATCAGAACAAATTCAAGAACCAGCTAAACACATGCACTTTGTAGACATAGTAACATTTAAGAGACAACAATCAATCAATTAAATCCAAAAAGAACCCAGAAGAGGAAATGAAGAGTAGAAATGGAAAATCAAAGAAAGGAAGTGACTTGAAAACGACATGCAAATGACACGGACCAAGCAGATCAAAATTGGAAAGAAAGTAAATAGTGGTAAATGAGAAGAAACACAATAAAGGGTACCTGATTTGATAGTGATTTTTATTTGGGTATCTCAAGAAGAGATCGGTTTAAGATGAAGAAGAAGAAGAAAGAAAGCGTGAGAATCAAGAGAAAGGGAAAGGAAAGGACACGGCAAAGATACTGAAGAAGAGGAAGAACAAAAAAAGAGAAAAAGAAACAGAGAATTTAATCAATTTATGTTTTAAAGTTGTGTGTATTGTTGTGTGTGTTGGAAATATGTTTGTTTGGTTTTTTCTTTTGATGGTTAGTTGGGATCCTACCTTTATTTGCCTTTTTTTTTTTAATTATTAGAGTGTTTGATTTAATTCTAATTTTTAAAAAAAAATTTGACTCTAATTTGTCTTTAATAAATAATAAGTGTCAAAATAAAATAATGCATTTACGAAATTGTTTCACATGTTGTTTAGCTATCGAAACATAGGCATGTCAATTTAGCTATCGAAATTGGTCCAATGGATTTTGGATGAGGGTTACAAAATTCATATATTCATTTCAATTTTTTTCATTTGGACAATTTTGGTTTTGACAGTGAGGGACGGGTCACTAATCGATGCTCAAAGAACACTGATCCTCCACTCCTTTTAACCATTAAATTTATTATAAAAAAATGAGAAACGTTAGTTTAAAATCATTTATAAATCTATCTTTTTTATTGGCCGAATTTCACCCACAATCCCTTTATTTTCGTCTTTTCTTCCCTAAGGTTCTCAACTTTAATTTGTAACCTGAATATTCCTAAACTTCAATTTTATTGCACCGACTATATTTACCATCACCGTTCATGGTGTTCCGACCATCATCAATAGAAATTGAGACCATAAACGTGTAGATTGGCTCGTGTTGGTACTAATCGATGCAGATCGTGACGGAGAAGAGGCCGTTTGGCCGGTGGTGAGAGCTCCTTACTTTCTCGGCACTGATGACTTCGAAGCCTTATTCGACACGTTTGGTTGCTTCTTTCAACGCGTGGTGAGTTGATTTGAGCTCCTGTGGTGTCGCGCTTCAATCTGGAGCATTTAGTGGTCAATCGGCCACCACAGGTGGTGATTGAGTGAATGGTAACTGCAGGAGATGACGACAAGGACAACCAGTGTAATAAAATTGAAATTGAGGGACATTCAGGTTACAAATTAAAGTTGGGAGATCCTAAGAGAGAAGAGATAAAAGTAGAGGGACTGTTGGTGAAATTTAACCTTTTTTTACTTGTTACTTACTTTACACATCTCAATCAATTATTCTCTTTATAAAAAAAACTAAATTTAAAATTTAACTAGAATTAAAAGTAAATTAAATATTTATTTCAGAACTTTTACCTTAACCAAAGTCACCAACATTATTTGAGCAAGATTCAACTGAATAATCTCAACCTCTCTTTCTTCATTTATAGACCCGTGGCACAGTGGCATAACCTTTCTCCATTTCCGCATGTTCACTTGTCATTTTTTAATCTAATCTATATATATGTGTGTATATATATATATGAAAGTAATCCCATAACATTTCAATTGATTTTAAAACCAATTTGCTTATGTGGCAAAATTTGATTTTTTACTATTTCTTTTTGTTTTGCATTTATTATTTGTGTCTTTAATTAATAGGTTTCAACTCATATACTCCCATGTATTTAATTAATATATAAATAGATGTATATACTTTAAACAATAATTTAAAATGCATCAAATTAATATATAAGTATATGTAAACACTTTGAATAATGATTTAAGATGCATCATATAATTTATATACATAAATTTGATATGTATGAACAAATTAAGATTTAAAAATTTATCTATAAATAGACTAACAAATTATAATTTCGTATATAAAATATTCATAATCAATTAAAAATTTCTAATAAATTAAAATTATATATATATGAAAGTAATCCCATAACATTTCAATTGATTTTAAAGCCAATTTGCTTATGTGGTAAATTTTGGTTTTTTACTATTTCTTTTTGTTTTGCATTTATTATTTGTGTCTTTAATTAATAGGTTTTAACTCATATA
>CANYLF010070176.1:0-13869 GCA_948193215.1 Bocquillonia castaneifolia
GGTGAATTGGTGCTGAATTAAAAAATAAAAATTACTTTGGAGAATAGAAAAAAATTTATAGTGGTTAGGTCAAACTCTTGACCTACGTCCACTTCTTCCAAATACACAATTTGGGGTTCCACTACCACAAATGGATTACAAGGAGATTTAACAAGCTATCTCTAACCTTTAGAATGAAGATTTCATAGGCTATCTTCAACCTTTGCAATGTGAGATTTCACAGGCTATCTCACGACCTTTACAAGGAGATTTAACAGTCTATCTCCAATGTTTACAAAGAGAATTTCAAAGGCTCTTTTCAAAGCTAGAGTTTACCAAGGCTCACCCAAACCAATTCCTATAAAGGCTTACACCAAACCTATTGTTTATAAGGCTAAGACCAAACCTACCAAAGTGTTTCCCAATCCTCATAAAGATTGACATTTGTACAAGGTAGAAAGATCACTCAACCCGAGCAATAAATGCTCTAGAGCTCTAACTACCCATACACAATAAATTCACAAATGAATTTATTTATAAAGAAATTTAGAAAAATTAATTGTAAGAGTTTGGCATCTAAGAATGTGTGTTATATCTAAACACAATTAGGAGGGGGTATTTATAGCCATTAACCCCAAAAACTAGTTGTGAGAAACAAATTAAAGTGTTTCCAACGGATAGAAAATTTTGAGTCAAAGGCAATTATTATGTCTGTCACGTGGGTGATGACCTGATCGTGTGCGTGACATTCAAAAGTTCCTCCAACAGTCTTGAAGTTTTATGAATCGCGTGAGTGATGGAAATGATCACGGGCGCAATGAATGCTAGTTGGATTTTTCATGTAAATGTGGCTATTGGATCCTTCTTCACGTATGTGATAGTGTCCATCACGTGCGTGATTCCCTGACGATCTTCAACTGATCAAGGAACATCTAGGATGTGATTTTCATTTCTTCTACGTGATGAAAGTGAGTTATAGCTTATACATAAAAGACTATCATTGCGTAAGTGATTAACTGATCACGTGCACGATGAAGTATTAAACCAAAAGTTGTGTTTTCTTCATGTTTGCTCGTGATGCTTCCATCTTTGTGGGAGATACTCATCGCGTAGGTGATGAAGACAACCACGAACGCGATGGACCCTTGTTTAGAGATCTAGAAGATTGTCTGTTTCATCATGTTCTGTGTCACATGGGCAATGGTGCTCGTGATGTCAATCACGTGAGTGATCCAGGCCATTTCGTGCATGATTTACAGGTCCTTTTCCAAACATTGAATTTTGCCTTTTTATATTCAACCTACACACTTGTAAACTTAGTTAGATACTTAAGGGAGGTTGTCAAGCTTAAAATAGGTTAGATAGAAGACCTTTAGGCCAACAAATTATAACTCAACAATAAAGATGGTTGTGTATATGTATGGATGGAATATGATTTTGTTATATAAAGATATATAGAATGAGATTGTTAGATATAATAATTAAAGAGAGTTAACAAAAGGAACAAAATTTTTGGATAAACAATGATAATTCAAAGAAGTGTATATACATATGTGTTGATTAGTTAAGTTGATAATAAATATAATTTGAGATGTGTAAGATAACAATATATATGGATTATTATTATTATTACTCTTTTTACTGGTGATTTGGAAATAGGGTATTTCTGGTAGGCCCGACATGTGGTTAATTTATAGAAGTGAGTTCTATTTGTACGATGGACTCCACTTCGGAGGAGAGATATCCGTTTTATAGGGAGGCTTTACTGAATTTTCGGTAGATTTTTTCGTAAAATGTGATATTGATTTTAGAATAGTAAATAGCTAGAATTCAATAGAGAAGTTAGGGATAGAGTAAGATATTAGATTATGTGTTTAGCCTTCTAGAATTCTTAAAAAATTAAGATATTATTACTAGATTCTAGATTTCATTATATTATCCTTATATAAAGTTTGAGAAGCGGAAGTAGGCTAATGGCATATGGGAGTGCGAGTAGGCACACACACTTAATTTGTGAGTTAATATTATATTTATATTATGTAGATTTGTGTTTTCTTTATATTATTGTTTTTAAATTATTATTTATGCAAATATTAGATATGATTTTATACATGTCTTGAGTGGAATTTTGTGATTTAATGATTATAATTGGTGTGGATATGATGGTGCTTGGAATGTGATTTTGATTGTGTTTGTGAACGGTTGGGGGATAGTAGTGGGACGAGTTAACTGGTGGGTGTCACTAAGCTGTATGCACACAAGAGTCCGGTATGATTATATGGATTTGATGATAAGCACTAGGCATGCTTGATGAGTCTCAGGCGACCGTAATTATTATGTTTGGGCGTGCTTGATGATCTCAACCGTTGGATGACTATATTGGATTAAGAGAAATTATTTGGAATTAAGAGAGCCTGAATGGCTATGGGGCTAGAGGATTATTAGGTTTTCTACTTCAGCCCTCCATCCTTATTTGCCTGATTGATTGAGATTATTGTTGTATTGAAAATCACTTGCAATGTTTGGGTATATGTATATGTTATATATTTATATATATTTTTCAATTGTGTGAATTTAGGTTGTATAATATAGATTTAATATTACACTACAAGAAAACAGGGTTTCTACGTTGGCCATCTTCATCGGATAATGTGTCCGTCTTAATCTTTAATATCTGCAACGGAATGGATGCAAATTTGCGATTGAAAGTCAAAGTTTTATGATATTTACGATGGACGTAGGTACCCCGTCACTAATGTAGACGTAAATTTTGGTGGGAACCTCGCGCCAAATATTTCCCCTGTGGAGAATACTTCTGCGACCGATAGTCTGTAACACCTCGCCTTTAAAAACCCTAATTTACTATATATATATATATATATATATATATATATATATATATATATATATATATATATATTCTCATTAAAAATATTACTTATCATATAATAAATGTCACTACAACAAACTGCGCTTTTTGTGGGGAAATATTTTGCCACAAATCATGGAAATTTCGCCACTGAAGACATTTGTGGCAAAAAAAAATTTCGCCAGTGGCTCGCCATTAAAAGTGCATCACAAAAGATTTCAGTGGGGAATTTGATTTTCACTGCAAAAGGTTTTATGTTTTGTGGGGAAACTGATTTTCCCCACAAAAGTTTGTATGTTTGTGGGGAAAAGGTTTCCCAATAGAAAGTCTATTGTTTGTGGGGAATATAGTTCGGCACAGTAGTCTATAACCAATAGTGGTGAAATATTTGCCACAAAAATGTAACACTTCATTGGCGAAAATTGTTTCCCACTAATGGCACGATATTTTCCCCAGTAAATGAATATTTGCAATATGAAATAATAGTTATTTATAAAGCTGTACATGTCACTATGGTGATCAGATTGCTAAAACAGAATCTCAATTTTAAATTTCATTCACAATTTTAAAGAAATTAAATAAAACTAATTTTGTTATAAATAAACTATGATATATTTGTTCATATCTGAAACTGTATATACACATATGTGACCAAAAAGTGTAGCCTAATTGACAAATGGACTATATCCAGATAACATAAAAATGGATTTACATGAATCATTTAAACTGTAGTTACCCTGCCTAAAGTAAAGAGTCATAATTATATCATTTAAAGATATAATCCAAGTACAATTTATATAGAACATTCTAAATAATCAAAAACAAGACTCTTGTAATTCAATACCCAAGATGTCGATCTGTCCAAAATTGACTTTCAAGGCCTGCAATATGAAAATAGTAATTAACAAAATCATAAAATATACCTAGGTTAACAGGATTACTCGAACAATCAAAAAAAGAGAACGATTAGAAAATTCAATCATGATTATACAATCATAAATGTACAATTTTACGTTACAAATATTGTCCTAAAATAAAAAAAAAACTCTTTAATTAATAATTAAAAGTTTTAGTTTATAGTTGTTATCATAATTCAACCAAATGTGAATGTAGTTATACATGCTTTATGCTTTAACAAGAAACTGATGTTGATTTCTACCTACTATAAACATTAGGTATTTATGCTTCAATTCTATCTATGGCAATCACTGAGTAGCCAAAATAATAATCTAGGCCAATTCTAGTTGCTTTTATAATGCTACAAAACAAAAGTTGCAATCCACAAATTCCAGTACTTCCACAAATAAAATGATAATAACTTCTTTTTAACCAAAAGACTATTTTCTAGCACTTCCCCAATTAAAAGAAATCATAAGAACACATCAATGAAACATCAAAGTGTTTGGATTTAAGACATCACATATCCTTACGCTTTAATAATCAATCCAACAGAACAACACAACACTTACTATCACTCAAAAAATCATTGCCAAAACCATCAATCCTATTAGAAAATGGAAAGCATACCTATACCAAAAAGAGCTTCCAAATGTAAACAAGCTGCAAGTTTGCTACAATTTAAACTCCCTCCTAAATCATCCTCGTAATTTGGCTTTTCTGAAATAAAAAATTGAATAAAATATTATTTTTAATGGTTAGTTATTAAACACATGTAAAGCATTCAAGACTAACAACCAATAACTTCGTGAAAAATAAATGAGATAAGAAATTCAAGATTTTAGAGACTTAATAGTTATGTGACGATGCCCATTTATAGTTGCTTCATTGAAACCAGATTTGGCGGCTAAAGCTTTTCGATCTGTAAGTTATTGAAATATTAGTTTTAGTTCAAGAAATATTTATATAATTCTAACAAATTTAATTTATAATATTACATACGTCGAACACTACGAATATGAGTCATGTAGGATGATGCATCCTTCATCAGCAGTTGACAAATTGCACAAAAATACTCAGCCTGCAAACAAAAATTTAACGGTGCAAAATCATTTAAACTTTTAAAGTTGCAAAAATTTAGATGACCATTACAAAGTGCAAGTTATAATAATATATTAAATAGTTAATAATAATTGCTTGAATAAAGAGCTAAGAAGAAATTATATGAAGATTAGAATTTAGGCCATACATCATTAGTTGTCTTCAGATTAGGTCTGTCTGCCATCATCTTCTTTTTGAATTTTGAGGTTGAGAACACATCCTACAATATTTAAATTAATCAGTCATTATACCATAACATACAAACTATTTAGATCAGGCACATTAAAAAATTAAAGAGCAAAAAAAGAAAGTGAAAATTGACAATAGTTTGGGGTTGTTGCATAGAGGAAATTTCTTCTTTGAGTAAAGATTGCATTTCATTGCGTATTTCTTGTCTCAGCTCCTCGCACATCTCTTTCTTTAACTCATCATGTAATAATTTTCTAAGTTCAGCTTCCTTTTTGACACTAAATACATCTAATTCAGCTTTTAGCTTCTCATTAAACTTGGCTTCTTTTTTGGCAGACAGCTCTATAAGTCGTTTTTCCACTTCAACTTGAATTCGAGTGTCTACGTTGTTCAATTAGGCATGTCATTCTGAGGATATCGACCACCAACATTGACAGTGGAGGCCCTTCTCCCATACCTCTTTGATATGCTGATTTATGGCCTAAAACAATCGTATAAGCTTCTAATGTTGTAAGATTATCCTTGCCATGTTGCTCCACTTGGCCCTTGTGTAAATCAATAAGCTTATGATATGCTTCCTCAGCTTCTTTATCAACCCAATTACCATTTTTTCTCTTTTTTTGTTTGATAAAAAGCCTAATGTATTCTGGTGGTTCATCATTTTCTTCTGAAAATACAGAAGCTCGCTGTCAAATCAAAAACAAAATTGGTAATCAGTTAATAGAAAAATTTGCATCAATTGTCATAAAACAACTAACTTCATCAATACATTATATTGATAAAACACAGATATTCCTAGAGGTGCTAAATTACCATTTCATGTGCAATTCTTGCAATTGATTTTGTTCCCACACATGCTAACATCTTTTGCTTATCTCGATTTCCAGAATTTGTCTCGCTTACATGCTTCGTTGGATATTAAATATGATAATAGCCATGGGTAATGTTGCCTCATATAGATGCACAAATATAAAATTTAAACTAACTAAATTTGAATTCAATATTTAATAATATATGCTAGTAAATGAGAAAATGTCATTTTGAATTTCAAATGTGCAGATTTTAAACATAACCAGTACTGTTACCCGAAACTGTTGGGTGCCCCAAAATTCTTGTACTAACCACTTCCATTGATCGGAGTCAACTTCAGGAGGGCAATGACTTATCCTTTCTTTGTCAGTTTTATACTTTAGATAGTATTTTCACCTTTGGTTGTATCTCCAATCTCTAAATCTTTTCATCAATACTCTTGAAACAGCACGATCAATATAAAGATCATTTGGCAGCAAATACATGACCTTCAAAAGTGCAGCAAAAAAATTCCAAGTAACTAAGCACCTTCATAAACTCTAAACACTTTCATATATTATATTTTCATATTATTGAAAAAATTTAAAAATAAAAAATTAAAAGTCATTAAAAGAATGAATAATTAACCTTCACTTCTTCCATAAGTTTGTCTTTAATTTTTGTGCTTATGTCTTTCCATTTTTTAACATTAAGGGGACAGTATTGCTTGATAAGGTAACTAGTTTCGGTAATGAACTGCTGTGCATTTTTTCCAACAACACGTTGTAGACAAGGAGGAATCTCAACTCGGACTGGTGCTTTATTTACTTCCCTTTTCTTTTTCCACTTTGCACCACGAGTCCTACGTTTAACTTTTAAGACTAATTAAACAAATTTAACATAATAATTAAGACAAAGGTAAATGAATTAAATACGTGCAATGTACACTCATTAAAGAATGAACCTTGATTTTCTTCTACTGATGCTGAAATGTCACCTACTAAATCTGGGGATTTCTCTACATCTGCCTTATACCTGCATGCATCCAAGAATTAGAAGTTAAAACATTTGATAATAATTAATGTTTTCCTGAGAAAACTGAAAATAAGTTACCCATTTCAATATGCAGAAAAAAGTAATACAGCTCAGGTATGATTACCACAATATCTTCATTAAACTGATTTAAAAGCTTAATAGTATTAACACTCGTCATCATCATCACGATCATCATCATCATCTTCTACTTCTTGTTCTTCTTTAACAATTTTTTGGAATTTTTTAATCTGACTTTGATCAATAATTTGTGGCTCTATATCTCCTCTAACTAAGCGACATGTGATATCATTAGCTTCAATAAATGAATAATCAGAAGTCTCATTCAAAGTGGATTATAAAGCATCCAAGTGCATCTCATTATCGTGATCGTTCTCTTTGACAAAAGGTATATCATAGAAGTTTCGAGGCATTGTTTTCACCACTAATCGCCAATGTGAATCTAACTAATCTGTAACATAGTACATTTGCTCAACTTGACTTGATAACACAAAAGGTTCATCAGTTCATAAAAATTTTGATACATTTATACTGATTAACCCATTATGTTCCTTCTTTATGCCTTTTTTTCTCATCATATATGTCATACCAATCACAGCGAAAAAGTACTACTTTTTTATTTCCCATATATTCTAGTTCAAGAATTTCCTTTAATATGCCACAATATTCTCTCTCTCCACTATGGACATCCCCTTTCACAACCACTCCACTATTTTGGGTTTTATGTTTTTTGTCATGCTCGTATGTGTGAAACTTGAATCCATCAATAGCATACCCATTGTAGCAGGTCACTCTCTTAAGAGGTCCTTGTACTAAAAGTTCAAACTCTTTGCTTATATTTCGATCACCTCCATCCCACAAATCTGTAATTTATTAACAAATAGAAGTAATAACAATTGAGCAGGTTCATAAATCTTGTAATTGTCTTAAAACATCAGCATTCAGAACTACTTACTTTGGTTTCCAACCATTCTAAAAAATTAACATCTGCCTATGATTGGCACTTTCATGCTCCCTGAAATTCATTAAGCTATATGATCATTAAACTATAAATAATTAAAAGAGAATAATTTTTCAAACAGAAAATCACTTACTCTATATAAGGTTGTATTTCATGACAGTTTCTCAACACATAAACGTGTGCTAGTTTCCAATCTTGGAAACTTAGTTCTATTATGTTTCCTTTACTCAAGGGCTTTCCACTCTTAGAAAACAAGGATAGGCCTAAGTTCTTCACAACCCCACCATCAAAATTTCTTTCTTTACGATTGAATCGTGTTTCAGTTCTACCTAAATACCGAGAGCAAAAGGTTAGACACTCATCGGCAATAGCCTTCAGCTATTGATCCTTCCGGACGAGCTTTATTACGAACACTAGACTTATACTTTTTCATACACCTGTACAAATACAAAAATTCAAGGTTCAAAGTTGCTGCCCATAATCTTAAAATAGGAAGATATCTAAATTAATATATCACATGCTTTTACCTTTCAAAGGGAAACATCCAACAATATTGGACAGGTCCGGCAATTTTTGCTTCCCTTGGTAAGTGCACGGGTAAATGAACCATGACATCAAAAAATGATGGGAGAAAGACCTGCTCAAGCTTACAAAGAGTTCTTGCAATGTTGTATTCTAATTTTTCTAACAACTCTAACCTTAATGATTTTGAACATAGTTGCTTAAAGAACATCCCCAATTTAACTAATGGCTCATATGTCTCTTTGGCTACAATCCCACGAAATGTTGGACCAATTAGATCTTCCATAAATACGTGGCAATCGTGACTTTTCATTCAAAATATTTTACCCTCATCTATATGAACAAATCTAGCAATGTTGGAGGAGTGTCCACCTGGAACTTTCACACTAGATAAGAATTTACAAACTTCCCTTTTCTCTTGCAATTCTAAAGTGTAAGCTGCTGGTGGCATTTCATATTTAACTCCAATTCTGGGTTTTAGATGCCAATCCTTGCGAATACCCATCTCTTCAAGGTCAAGACGAGCATTAACATTATATTTGTTTTTTTCCCAGTAATACCCATTATTGTTCCTAATATACTATCACAAATATTTTTCTGAATATGCATGACATCTAAGTTGTGACAAATTAAAAGTTTACTCCAATATGGCAATCTAAGAAATATGCTTTTCTTCCTCCAATTGTATTTCAGTTCAGATTCATCACTTCTATTTTTTCTCTTTCTTTTATCATTAGATTTGCCAAAAGTTATATTCTCACAGCCACTCCATTGCTTGAAAATATCATCACCTGAAAGATACTTAGGAGCACAACGCTTTTCCATGGTACCGTCAAGAGGCTTTTTATTAAATCTCCATCTATGATTAGCTTCCAAGAATCTACGGTGTCCCATATAGCAAAATTTATGACCATGAGTCAATCTACGAGAGCATGTATCAATATTGCAAGTAGGACACGCAAGTGCTCCTTTTGTGCTCCAACCGGACAAATTTGCATAGGCTGGAAAATCACTTATGGTCCATAACAAGGCTGCATATAAGTTAAAAGTACATGAACTAGAAGCATCAAAAGTCTCAACTCCAACTTCCTATAATTGTTGTAGTTCTTCGATTAAAGGCTCTAAGTAGACATCAATGTTATTTCCAGGAGATTTATCACTTGGGATTAACAATGATAACATGAAAAATTCACTTTTCATGCACATCCATGGAGGAATATTGTATGGAACTAAAATTACAGGTCATATGCTATAATAAGTGCTCAAATTTCCAAATGGATCAAAAGCTAGACCAAATCTTACATTACGTGATTCTGAATGGAAGTTTGGGTATAGCTCATCAAATGATTTCGAAGCCTCTGAATTGGCTGGATGCCTCAAAATCCCATCATTTGGACGTTTTTCTTTATGCCATCGAATGTGGGATGCTATCTTTGAAGACATATACAACTTTTGCAGTCTTGGAATTAATGGAAAGTGACGCAAAACTTTTTGAGGTATTTTTTTACCTCTAACTGTATTGCATTTGTTCTCATCATTTTTCCCTTTGTCACTTTCATTTTGCCACCTTGAACAACCACAAACTGGACAACTTTGTAAATTCACATACTTATTTCGATAAAGAATGCAATCATTCTTGCAAGCGTCGATCTTAACATAGTTTAATCCAAGATCCTGCATATACTTCTTTGCTTCATAAGAGTTCTTAGGGAAGGTCTTATCATGATAGAATGCTTTTGTCTATAGTGTGAGTAACATAGTGAAAGATTTATCACTCTAACTATTAAAGCACTTAACATGGAGAAGATGAAGAATGAATTCTAACTTTGAGAACTCTTTACAACCAGGAAACAACTCTTGATCAGCATCTCTAATCAATCTTATAAATTTTTTAGGCACCTCATCCTCCGTATTTTCATAGCCTACCTCATTTTCACATTCATAAAATTCCCTAACATTTGTGATATCATGAATCAAATCAATTGTCTCATCAAAATCTACATCATCATCATCATCATCTTTTACACCTTCCATCTCCTCATCACTATCTTCTCCATGGAAAGTCCATTTCTTGTAGTTAGTTAATATCCCATTGACAACTAAATGGTTGAATATCCCTTCCCTATTCTGAAAAGTACCATTCATACAAATATTGCACGGACATCGTACTTTACCATTTCCTCCTACTTTACTAAATGCAAAATCAAGAAACTCTTTAACCCCCTTAACATATTCTGCCTTTTTTCTATCACTTATGCCTCTATGCTTTATCCAATTTCTGTCCATCAGAAGTTTCTTTAGAAATGCACGGATCTAAATTTACACGAACATATAATAGCATCAATTTGCAGAAAATTAAATGAAATTGCAAATAATAACATCAATCCATCATAAAAAAAATGCAAAAAGTAGTATTAAATAGTAAAAGATTATGTCTCTAGAGTTGGGTAATCTTAAAATTAAATTGTAATGATCAATTCAAAGACTTTAATTACTTTAAAGCACATGGCCCTGAAAGAATATTGTGACGTTTGAACTATCTCTAATTTCAATTGATATTAAACCCATATAAATTTTAAAAATCATTGTAATCTACTAGACAACACTCATTATAGCTAAAACAAGTGGCAACAGGAAATCTAAAGAATGAAAATTTTCCATTTCAACATAATTATATTTCAAAAAAAAAAGAATCTCTCTTATTAATTTTATTCTATTAAACTTAAACAAAACTAAATGGCAAGACAATAGTTTCTTGTCTAATTTCAATATTTTTGTACAATCATTTCACTTCAATTGATAAATTTCAATGAAAACATCTAATAAAATATCAAACTTAATTCAAAATTGGCACTTACATTGAAACTTAAAATTGAATCAGGTGAAATAATTTTATATTTTATTTTTTCAAATTCAACTTCCATTCTTTGGTTCCCTCTCATTCCGGGAAATAGTACACAAATGATCATGCCAATACATCATAGGTGGTTCATGATTTTAACTTAAATATCAAAATTAAGACTGAATAACAAATGGTTGGGTGACTCAAAAAAAAAAAATAGTATAGATTACAAAGGAGCTTTTTATATAAACAAGTAGCTTATGTTATTATACAAATATATATATACTCTTAGCTTTATTTTAAAGCCTATTTTATCGAAAATTTGAATTAATATAATATATTTTATTATTTGAAAAATAACACTTTTATATTTAAAAAAATTAAATTTCAACATTAGGGAACTAATATTCAAACTATTTTTCTAATAAACCCTTTTCACCAATTAAGAAATCTAATATATGAACCAACTTTTTTCTATTGTCTACATAACAATCTAATTGATTAATTAAAAAGAACATATAAGTTGGTTTATAGACTACTAAAATGGCTAACTTTGTCTTTGGTACCTATAAACATAAATGTACCAGTCCCTAGAATGCATTAGCATTCCGTTTCAAGAAATAAAAAGGACCAACTAAATTACATATGCATGCTACATTCTAAATTAATAAATTCCCCCCAGCCCCCACATTCCACCTTAAGATACAATTCACGAACTAAATTAGTACATTCACTTTTGACTAGTTGACAAAAATTTTATTATTTATATAGAAAAAAAGCTTATATGAAGACATGTAATTGTTTCGCTTGCCTAAGATCATTTCCAAGTGACAGGTTAATTAGAAAAGTTAAATTCTACTACTTTGGTACTTGATTAAGCATAAAATATCAAATTTGATCATAAAATCAAATTCCAATTCAGTATTTCAATTACTTAAAATTATTATCGAAAGGCATTCATGTTTTCAACAAAATTCATGTGTGGGAAGGAAGATGTAGGCCTTAATAGAAAAATAGAAATCTAGATACATTTACCAATTTGACATGATTTTATACAAAAAAGCAATGCATATTTTAGTTTTTTCTAGGATACAATAAGCAAAAATATGTTATTTCAGCAAAGAGCTCTTACCCGATGTCAAATTAATCTTCTTTTTGAAATCAAACGAAGAGGTAAAGATGGGCTTGAACTTGAAGATATACAACTTGGTAGAGCATTTGCCAAAATAGGTTCATTTCGTAGCGATAGTCTCTAGCTTGAGAGGAGAAGAACTTAGCTTATTTGCTGTAATGAAGGAAGAATGAATTAATTAAACCCTTTTCATAACAGCATGCCACACGTGTTGCTAGTTATAATGATGAATTACAAAGAAGTTCACCCAAAAGTTGGAGGTTAACAAATGTTAGGTTTAAATCAAATCAGTTAATGATATTATGGGTGTTGGAGAGGGGGAAAAAATAAGCGGGTGCAAGTTGAGTTGAGAATCAAGACATTTGCTCTTAACCTCCCAAAAAAACCAACCTAAGCAATACAAAATTGACTAAAAAATCTGAAAATACATGAGAGATTAAGAATAAAATACATCAGTTGCTAAAAAATAAAGAAGTGCAGGGCTCTCCAACTAAAAGATATTGACCCACATGAAAGAACTATTGACAGCCCAAGTGAAATCAAAAGCATACCGATGAGATTGCATCTTAATTAACACATCTAGGAGCATGGATAAACTCAAAGTGCAGCAAGCAAGAAAGAGAGTTTACAATATCATCAAAGCAAGAGCTGAGTTCCCATGGAACATTCAAAGATTGCATCCAAGAAATGGCTGTCCATTGGTTTTAATCTCAGTTACCAAATTTACTGTCTCAGTCTCTCTTCATATTTCATTATTTCTTTCAACTGATTTTGCACAACACTTAATATTTTTCTATAGGAAATTTTCTCTCCTACTCCTTACAACTCACGAATATCTGGAATTTGTGTGTCTATATATATCAATTTTTTAATCACATCTGAACCATTACAGTACCTTACAGGGGAAAAGTTAACTTAACTTATGCCATTAATTATAGAAAAAACTTAATTAAGAAAATACCCAAATAAATTATGTAATTTTCTCCAACCATAACTCCCTATTTCAATTTCTTAAAATTAATATCCAAGGTATTCACATTACCAACCAAACCCATTAATGGAATGGAAGAATCAGCTCTCACCCAATAATATAAATCCAAAGACCGACATGCATTTACTAAGTTAACAAGATTTTCTGCTAAAAATAGTGCATTGTAATTGTTTTTAAGAAACAAAAAACAATAATAATCTGAACAATGATCGTTCTTACCTGAGATCCAACAAATAATCCTTCTGACATCGAGGTAAAGGTGCGTCTAAGCTTTGCTTGAGAGAGGAAATTACTTGGCTTCTCTATTGAGATGAAGGAACCAGATAAAAATCAATGATTTTCATTAAGGTGAAATCAAGATTTGTGTTTTTTCATTTTAGGGATTGAAAATTATTGCAAAAAGGAGAGAGGTTTGTTGTAATCAATGCAAAAGGGACAACTTTTTTCTATGAGAGGGTGTATAATGTTTCTTCTTTTTAATTCTTCTTTTCTTTAATTTGTTAATTATTGTGTCATCAAAATATGGGCGGGGATATAAACGTGC
>CANYLF010070874.1:0-11108 GCA_948193215.1 Bocquillonia castaneifolia
CAATTTATATTTTAAATAAAATTATAATACTGTAAATTAAATATTAAATATAAAAGGGTTAAATTTAGAGGGTATTTTGAGTATTTTATCATTTTTAGATAGTTGACCACCACTACAAATTTAATTCTTTTTTTAAAAAAAATCAACAGATAGGTAAGTAGTATAATAGGTAAAATCTAAAGTTAGTTTTAATTAAATATTCAAAACATAGGAGGAATGCAATACCCTAAATTTGGTGGGGTTTTAATATTTTATCCTCATACAGATATAAATAGGGGATTTGCTTAAGCAGGATTTCCATATTAAAATGGCATGTGTTGATTGGGCAAACAATGAGCACTCACAGAATAAAATAGCAAAATTAATAGCGTGGTGCAGTGTTGGTGGGTGTGTACTTAAATAATTACCACTGCCTCGTCTTCTTTCTGCGTGCGCCTATATAAATAAACACACACATAAATAAAACAAGGGGTCAAATAGGCTCTTGAATTTGTATTATAGGATCATTTAAGTCTAAATTGAACTTTCATACCAAATTGACTCACAACTTTATTTTAGGACCAAATAAATTGAATGTAGGATCAAATAGATTCAATTTCTATCTTTTTAGACCAAATAAATCCACAAAATTGTATGTACAATTGAGACAGAAATTAGATATATTTGGATTAAAGTAAGAAATTGGGTCTATTTGATTCAAAAGTTCAATTTAACTTTAAATGGTCCTATAATACAAGTTTAAGGACTTATTTGACCCTTTATCCTAAATAAAACTATATAAGCGTGGTAGAGTAGGAAGCGGAGGAATGACCTTTTCATTCCCTATAATTTTGCTTCCCTATATACTCCATCGTAGTATTATTTATATCAAACAAATATAAATAATACTGCGATGGAGTATATTTTCGATGATAATATAATTACACCAATTAATATAATATAATATACCCTATAAAATACCAATATAGTATTTTTTTTTTTTTAAATCTCACAATCTTCTCGCTGCATGCCTTTTTTCCACAGAATTCCATTATACGTTAGCAGGTATTGATATCTTGACTCTTTCCGTCCATTCATCGTCTCAATTCTATTTTGTTCTTGTTAAATCATGCTGCTGGGCATGCATGCATTAAGTGACTAAAATTTTTTTCTTTAGTTTCCTCTATGCATGATGTAATAATCCAACTAAAAATTTTAGGTTTGAATTCTTCCCTATTTAAAAAATAAATAAAATTTACCTTGTGATGTAATGGTCTTTTTTTTTTCTTTTCTTTTTGGCTTATGATGAAAAGTTAAAGATGTTTTTGGATTCTTTGTTTGGTGATAAGCTTATAAAGGGTATTTTGGATACTGAATTAAGTTTCTTTATTTAAAATTAAAGTAGTAAAAAGAAAGAGATACTGGAGTATTTAGTCCACACTATGCGGTGATGTATATCTAGAATCTTTTTTTCTTTTTTAATTGCCTTTATCACTTTTCAAATATCAAATCGTACTCTAATTTTCTTTTCTTTTTTTGCTTTTATGGTAATCCTGCCTGTGAATATCATTAATTGGCCTTTTGTTTTCAAGAATTTATGGCCAATCTCTCTCTATTTTTTTTAACCACCTCAATTCCCAAAATTTACCTTCTTAAAGAGTAGTAGCTACGCTGGATCCAACTAAGCAAAATCACACTAGATTTTTATATTTTTTAATTTTTTTCAAAGAATTTCTATTAATGGCTACAATTTAAACAAAAAAAAAAAAGAATTACTTACCACTACTAGACCAATTTAATTGTATTTTTAAACTTTTATCTATTCTTGGCTTTTTATTTGTTTTTTTTTTTTTCCTTTTTAAATGACCCAGTAATGATAAGAGTACTTTTAGTTGGCATTTTCCAATTCATAGTGTATATTGATACAAGAGATATAAGGTAACAACCCAACAACTACTTCTCTGTGAGCATGTTTATGATGCATGCATGCATGCACCTGGATTATATATCAGCTGTGTACTTAATATATATATGGAAAATAAAATTTTCAGATTCTTTTCTGTAGTACACTACTGTTCTCTGTTTGGTGGGTGTGTAATTTTCTATATTTATCTTATTCTGTAGGTGAAACCCACTGAAATTAAGCAGATATCAATTGTGATTATATTTAAATTACCGCTAGCAAGCAATTCACCATGGATATTATGGGGGAAGATGAGGGCCTTACACAGGATGGAACGGTGACTATCAAGGGGAAGCCTGCTGATAAAAGGAAAACTGGAAATTGGAAGGCCTGCCGCTTTATTCTTGGTACTTTTTGTTTTAGTTTTAGTTTTGTTTTGTATTTTAATTAATGTCTCTGAATTTTAATATTTTATCATCAAGCAATTGCTGTCGTTAACATAATTACCGGTGTTCCTCAACAATATACTTGGTGATTTGGTAGTCTGAAAATTTAAAACAATATATTTTTTTTAAATGGGTACCATGATTTTGATTTATAAATCTACTGTATATCCGGTAACTAACGGCGTATTTAAATATAATATGGTGAAATATGAAATAACATGTGATTCAAATTCCTTTTATGAGTAATTAATCTTCTTCTATGGATTTTTGTTTTAGGGACTGAGTGTTGTGAAAGATTGGCATACTATGGAATGAGTACCAATCTAGTGAACTATCTTCAGGACCGTCTTAACCAAGGAAATGTTACTGCATCAAACAATGTCACCAATTGGTCAGGGACATGCTACATTACCCCGTTAATCGGAGCCTTTCTGGCTGATGCATATATGGGCAGATATTGGACGATTACAAGTTTCGTCATGGTTTATATCTCTGTAAGTTCACTTCAATCCAATCTCTTACCTGGAGTATATACGAGGAGAAACATAATTTTATTGTCTTTAGGTCAGATTAGGGAGCAGTATTTTCCTCGCCATTTCTTCTTTTTATTGAGGCATTAATTGAAAAATGCCTGAACTTTGTTTCATGTTTTGAACTTCTAACATTGTTAGTAGCATACGGGCATTCAGCACCAAACACCATTGTATGCTATTCAAGTACTTGTAACAATTTTGTGCCTTAATATCTCAGAACGTTGTTTCGTTTCAGGACACAATTTACATAATCATGTAATGCTTTTTTTTCTCAATGAGATGTAGAACCAGTTTTCCAAATTAAAACTCAAGGCAGTAAATTAAGTTGGTAACTTTCTCTTAAATCATGTTGTTGCAAAATGTTTTGGATCCGCAAATGATAAATGATTATTTTTCTTGTAGGGGATGACACTCTTAACATTATCTGCCTCTGCCCCTGGACTAAGGCCATCTTGTGATAACCATTCTTGTCACCCAACAAATGGACAAAGTGCAGTAACCTTTATTGCACTTTATCTAATTGCTCTTGGGACTGGAGGAATCAAGCCGTGCGTCTCATCCTTTGGTGCGGATCAATTTGATGAAAATGATGAAGTTGAAAAAGAAAAGAAGAGCTCTTTTTTCAACTGGTTCTACTTCTCAATCAACATCGGTGCACTGATTGCTTCTTCTGTTCTGGTCTGGATTCAAATGAATGTAGGTTGGGGTTGGGGATTTGGGGTCCCAACGGTTGCAATGGCCATTGCAATAGCGTTTTTCTTTTCAGGAAGCAAGCTATATCGTATTCAAAAGCCTGGAGGAAGTCCCCTTACAAGGCTTATACAGGTTATAGTTGCATCATTTAGAAAATTAAATGTTCAAGTTCCTGAGGATAAGTCTCTTCTTTATGAGACTGCAGAGGAGGAAAGTCAAATTCAAGGAAGCCGGAAGCTGGAGCACACAAACAAGTTCAAGTAAGTAATTTGCAGCTTAAAATCCGTTGGCAGATTTACCAAAGCTTGCTTAAGTTTCATGTCATCCTTTGTTAGTTTTCCTATAAGATTCTGTTTTCGTCACTTCCAAGTCCAGAACAATTATTTTTGTTGAGAAATCCTTTCCTCTAAGCCATTCTTCATGTTTATTAGTTTCCACAGGATTAGAGCTCTTAAAGCATGAAATTAAGAATTCAAACCGTAGCATCTCCTTTAGTACACATTTGATAATAAAGAGGTCACCAATTGCTGCATTTGATTTTAGTGTGCAAAAATGAAGAATCTCACACTTGCAACTATATATCTATCCAATTAATTTGGAAAAAGAAGGTCCACTAGTACAATATGAATCTCAAAATTTGAAAATGACCTAATAAACCACACATCTTTCATATGTTAGTTATTTTTTTTTTAGTTGCAATGTTCTTTGGGATGTCAATGGGGTGATATTTGGGAGCTAAATTAAGATTGATGATCTAATGCTTCAAATTTTCAGGTTCTTTGACAAGGCAGCTGTGGAGACCCAAAATGACAGTGTTAAAGACTTGGCTAACCCATGGAGACTTTGCACAGTAACTCAAATCGAAGAGCTTAAGGCCATTATCAGGTTGCTTCCAGTATGGGCAAGTGGAATAGTGTTTTCTACCGTGTATAGTCAAATGAGCACCATGTTCGTCTTGCAAGGCAATACTATGGATCAACACATGGGGCCGCATTTCAAGATTCCATCTGCATCCCTATCCCTTTTCGACACGCTGAGTGTTATCTTCTGGGCTCCTGTGTATGATAAGCTTATTGTCCCATATGCGAGGAAGTACACAGGAAATGAACGAGGGTTCACCCAGCTCCAACGTATGGGCATTGGCCTTGTTATCTCCATCATCGCCATGATCATTGCCGGACTGTTAGAAGTTGTTAGGCTTAATTATGTCCAGAAGAACAATTACTACGATCTCGAGTACATTCCGATGTCCATATTCTGGCAAGTTCCACAGTACTTCCTGATCGGATGTGCAGAAGTTTTTACGTTCATCGGGCAGTTGGAGTTTTTCTACGACCAAGCCCCTGATGCAATGAGGAGCTTGTGCTCTGCTCTCTCACTGACAACAAATGCACTAGGAAATTACTTGAGCAGTGTGTTGGTTACCATAGTGACAAAAATCACTACAAGGCATGGAAAGCTTGGATGGATACCAGACAATTTGAATAGAGGTCATCTTGATCACTTCTACTGGCTCTTAGCTATCCTCAGCCTGTTGAATTTCGTTGTGTATCTTTGGATTGCAAAGTGGTATACTTACAAGAGGGCCACAGGCCGTGCTCACTGAGACGATGCAAAAAAGGAAAGTTATTGTGTTGGTGAATGAATGCTCTGGCAATTAGTAGTAATTTACAATTCTAGTGGATGTTTCTATTGATATTTTTATGTTTAGTTTGATTGAATTTTAATTTCTAGTTCTTTTTTAATTGTTCTTTTTATAGGGAAAGGGAAGTTTGGCAGTGATTGTAATTATCCTAGGGCGTATTGAAGGAAAAATATTATTGTGGTACCATTCCATTGTTTGCAATTTCGGTTTCGGTTCAATTTCGATTTGTATCGTTTCAATTTTATCTGATGTCTCCTAATGAATGGCAAGTCTTGTGACCAATACAACAAAACAGCACTTGGCTGCAAGTCTGCAACAAAACTTCTTGCTCACCAAATTGATTTTTATATGGAGTTGAAAGCCTTAAATCAACCACCTACCCGATCGCTGTTTCTATGGATGCCTGATTTAATCTTCTTCTGCCAGGCGATTTTGCAAGTATACGTGCTCAAGAATTAACAAAGATGAGGACATAGTTTTGACGGCTAGAAAAGGCCCAGTTTTCCTTGGACAGTCTACTGAATTGGCCTGCCCAATTTTTACGCATAAAACGGACAAATGCGAACATTAAGTAGCCAACTTTACCTATCTTGTTAAATGTGAACTATATTTTTTTTATCAAGTAGCCACCTTTAGCTCTGTGATTAAATATGAACCTTGTAGCTCCAAATTTATGTCAATAGCTCAATTCTTCTTCCTCTAAAACAAATGAATGGTCTCCTAGGCTTAGCAAAATAGTAGAGAATTATAATTGGCGACACCTTAAAGTTCCATATTTGAATTCCCTCCTCTAATTAAAAAAAAAAACTTCAAATGAATGAAGAAATAAATATTAATAATACGTACAACTTTCTGTGGGACCGTGCTTCAATTCATGGTCTGATGGTCATTTGATATTCCAATTTCAAACCGAATTGGAATATTTTCTGGGTTTGAACTTCGAAATTTTAAATGTTAAAGAAATTAGAACCTTGAATAAAAAATTTTCAAAAAAAAATAATAAAAACGAACCTTGCATTAAAATGTAATGCTTAAAATGGATAACATAGAAAGCGAAAAATCAAAATTTTATTGAACTACTTGCGCTAAAGGCCTAAATGGCTTTCCTTTTTTAAAAATGGCCATATACTAATACTTCCAAGTTGCAAATGGATAATGTCTACCAAATGAAAGGTTCAAAATATATCGTCCATATAACCATCCTCACCAGCAGCAGCGCCTCCCTTCTTGGCCCTTCCTTCTTTGTGCACAGTAAGGAGAAGAGGAAGATGATCGCTCTAAAAGCCATTCACACATCCTTTAAGCCTACGAAGCATGCCCTTTTCCACACAAGAAGACCAACCAACACAAAGAATCCAGTCCTCACCTTTTGTAAACCGAACAATGATTCTAATTCTAGTTCTGATTCTGAGCCTCCCCCACCTGAAGGTGATACCCAAAGGCAAGAGCTTCTTGCCAGAATAGCAATGCTTCAAGCTGAAAAAGTTCGTTTGACTGATTACATAGAAGATACATCCACTTATCTTACTCAATTCACTGAAGAAGCCAATGCTGAATTCGATAAAATTGGCGAAGATGCTCTCAAAGGACTCGATGAAGCTGGTGCCAGGGTCTGTTCAATTCATTTGTTGTAAATGTAGTCATGAAATGCGTAGTAAAATACGAACAAAGTTTTGCCAAGCAATTCTCTTGATAGTCTTCTTAGTTTGTAATAGTTTTCTTTCTTTCTGTAAGCAGATAATGGAGAATATAGAGAGTCAGATGCTAGCTTTTGAAGAATCTGCAGAACTGAACAGAATAGAAATTGAGAAGAATGATGATAAGCTAGCTGATTTTGAAGGTCAAATGGTGAAAGACAGAAACGAAGGGATGTTCTTTAAGAACCTAGGTCAGAAAGTACCCACTGATAAAGCCAAGGCTAAGGCAGAAGCAGAGAGGATAAAAGATCTAACTAAAGCAAAAGCTGGGTCCAAAACCAGGAAGAACATATACCTTGCTCTAATTGCAGTGGTATCCATAGCTATTGCTGAGTCTTTCATCTCTTCCCCTGATTGGCGAAAAGTCGCTGTTCTTGGAGCAATTTTAGCTGGTTTGATCACTCAGTTCAGCTACGAGCAGAAACTGTCATCAGAGCTTGAAAGTGCAGACAAGAAAGACAAGGAAATGAAGTGAAATGCTTCTTCCACCCAAATCTCAAGAAATATAATGTAAAATATTTAGTCATAACTCTTTTTAGTGAATATAGCATGATTTATAGCCCCAAGTTTAAACTTACAACTTGGAATGATACACATCAAGCTATTATCTTTTGCATCATCCAGTTTGACCTTGGCGATATTACTTCATCACCAAGAACCACGCAACTGAGTAACCATTGGGCTTGATGCTTTCTGGACATTTTCATGCCACTATACTCATACAGACCAAAAACCTATAGCCTTGTTTAATGTCACTACGTCTTCTCTAAGAAATTTAGGCACATCAACTCTCATTTCTGTATTGCTTCAATTTCAGTAATTGTAATGTTATCATTGTACATAAGATGCAGCTTTGTTGCCAACATTTGGCTTAACCAAAGTAGAGAGGAAAAGCAAAAGAAATCAAGGTTAGCCTTCCATAGGAAAGTGTCCATTGTAAAATACAGCACATTGATTGCCGTTGTGTTGAGAATGAAGCAATGGATAATCATCTAATTTTGAAGGTTTATATATCAACTGGGTGAGCACTAGTTCACTGCTTTTCTAGTATATCCCAAAAAGGTAAAAGTAACTGCAAGCCATTATATTTTACACTGTCCCAAGAATGCTCCAAAGTTCCTATATCTTAGCCAAGTTTTGGTCAATCCTTTATACCAATAATGAAAAACAAGTAGACTCAGTAGCAAGTTAGCAATTAGAGAGAAGTATACACTCACCAATTCACAAATCAAGCTCAGGGTAACATTCAGAGTGTGAATACCTGCAGGTATTGGTGCAATGTTAGAAAATAATGTTTGCAAAAAAGAGGGTGGGTCCTTATGTAACAAAATTATTGCATGCTTCCATCATTCAGGAAACTTCCATCACTATAAATTGTAATACCTTGAAATGAATACAGGATTCCTTTTCCCTAAATCCAGAACCTTAAAGAAATCCCAGCGTTCCCTTGAACTAGAAAAAGCTTAGTAGCAGAACAACCTTGGCTTGAAAAACATCACGTCAGCATAAAGTGGCATAATCCTACACACCCAATAGAAAAGTGAATCATTAGAAATTAGCTTCTCCTCTCACACTAATCAAATCCACGATCAGAAAAAATAGATACTGAATTCAACAATGAAAATACTTTCTTTCATGATATTTTGAATTCTAATGAATCAAGAAATCCCAAAATTAAATGCAGCTCTCTGAAAAGGATGTCCCATGCAACAGCAGTTGGAGGTATTCCCCATTTCAAAGTGTCATTCAAAAAATCAATGGTATCAGAGATTCTTCCACAAGAAAAAATTCCCATAATTGTAATATTCTAGGAGATGATATCTGTATGTAGGCCACCTTCTAAAATGTAATCACAATCCTGATGCTATTCAGTCTTGGACTTTTAAAGCCCCTCCACAAGTGTGTTGTGTGTCACAAGATTGAGAAACACAGGTCGAGTGCTCGCTAAAGTGAATTGACAGAAATTAGCTTCTCCTCTCAAACTAATCAGATCAACAGTCTGAAAATGTAATTCATCTGAGGAAAAAATACTTCCAGGATATTTTGAGTTTTAATGAATCAAGAAATCCCAAAATTTACTGCAGCTCTGACTAGGATGTCCCATGTAACGGCAGTTGGAAGCATTCCCCTTTCCAGTGCATCATTGAAAAACTCAATGGCAGTTGAAATCCTTCCACAGGAACAAAGTCCCTTAATTGCAATATTATAGGAGATGATATCTGGCTGAAGGCCATCTTCTAAAATGTAATCCCAAATCTCTGATGCTTTTTCACAGTCTGTGACTTTATAAAGTCCCTCCATGAGTGTGTTGTGTGTTACAAGATTGGGAGCACAGGTTGATCGCTTCATATTTGAATAAAGCCTCAAAGCATCTTCAAGTTTGCATGCACAGCAAAGCCCATGCATTAAAATGTTGTGCATGGTTATATCAGGCTTAAAACCTTTGTCAAGAGCTTGTTGCCACAAGTTGAGAGCCATGTCAATTTTCCTTTCTTGACAAAGGCCATCCATCAACAAGCTATATGTTATCATGTCCGGCTTCCATTCTTTCTCTAGCATCTCCTTAACAAAAGAAAACGCCTCACTAAATCTCCCTGCTTTGCATAGACCATTTATAAGCGTATTATAGGAGACAGTAGAAGGAGAACAACCTCTACTCTCCATTTCCCTGAAAAAGCTTATTGCATCTTCAAGTTTGGAAGCTCGAACAAACCCATTAATCAAGGGATTGCATACATGAGGATTCAACTTATAGCCATGCTGATCCATTTGAGTGATTATGCTGATTGCTTCAACTATTCTCCCTTCTTTGCACAAACCATCAATCATTGAAGAATACGCATAAGCATTCAGCTGACTGTGGCCATGTTGAGCATCTTTCAATATCTTTAAAGCCTTATTTAATCGGCCATTCTTGCATAAACCATGAATTAGAACACCATATGTTGTAGTATCAGGTCCGAAGCCCTTCTTACGCAAGAGTTCCCAAATAGAAATAGCTTCTTCCACCTTTCCATTCTCAAATAAGCCTTTAATGAATATGTTATAGCTAACCACATTTTGACAATTCTCCTTCCCCATCACCATCCACAATTCAAAACTCTCCTTTATCTTCCCAACTTTACAAAACCCATTAAGCATTGCATTATAAGTAACAACATCAACAATTACCCCACTTTCAATCATCTCTTTATAAACTCTAACAGCCCCATCCAGATTCCCTATTTCACATAACCCATGAATCAAACTACTATAACTAAACACATCCTTCTCATGATCATTCTTCGCCATCCCCTCCCATATCTCCAAACTCTCATTAAACCTCCCACACTTACACAACCCATTAATCATTATATTATGAGTAACCACATTGGGACAAACCGAACATTCCTTAAGCAACCTCTCCCAAATCTGTTTACCCCTAACATAATCTCCTTTTTTAAAAAACCCATCAATCAAAATATTAAAACAAGTAACATCCGGCACAACTCCTCTCAGAGACATTACATCAAACATTTTGAGTGCACCAAACAAATCCCCAACTTTCACCATCCCATTGATCAAAGTAGCATAACTAAACACATCAGGCTTCAAACCTTGATTCCACATCCAATCCAACAACCCTTTTGCCTTATCAATCTGTTTCTTCTTACAAGAAATCTTGATCAAAATGTTATAAGTCTGTAAATTTGGAGCCACGCCCATTGTTTCAAAGTACCCAATAAAAGATTCAGCTTTATCCCATTCATTTAATTCAACAAAAACATTTAACAATGTATTACAAGACCTTATTCCAGCCTTGCAACCAAATATAGCTTCTATATTTTGAAAGGTTTCCAACGCTTTGTTAGGCATTTTGTGCTTTGCATAGGCTTTGATTACTGTCAATGCAACGTCTTCAGTGCAACGGCATTTCTGGGTTTTGATTATCTCCACGATTCTCGGCACGTGCGATACGAGTCGGGAATCGGCTGCAAGTCGACGGAGGATGTGGTGGAACACGTGTGCCGAGTGGTTCTCATGGCGAGCCGCTGATTCGAATAGTGAGAGTGCAGATAATGGGTTTTTCTCTGCTTTGAGGAGATTTAATAGTTGAGAGACCTGCTGCGTCCTACTGCTGCCATGGCCGTGGCACTCCAGGTAATTCTTAAGGTTTTTGTGTCTCATTTTACAATGACATTCATGTTGCCGCTGCTACAGAGAAAGTGATTC
>CANYLF010070887.1:0-12368 GCA_948193215.1 Bocquillonia castaneifolia
TGTACTTATAGTTTTTGCCTTTTGGAAAGCTGAACTCTCCCAAAAGGTAAAGACAGTACATGCAATTTTGCTTTGTCAACTTAATGGTGGCATTGATCCTCTTAGTTTGCTTTGTCTTGTAAATGGTGGTATGGAATTATGGATCCTTTCTTATCCAACTACAATTTGTTCTAATTCCTAAGTTCTATTCTTCTTTAGGTTGGTGTAGAGAGGTTTGACAAAGAATATGCCTACGGCATACGCCATAATTATGAAAGAGGAGGAAAGAGAACTGTAAGATATTAAGCCCATGAATGCTAATTTGTCATAGATGTTGCATACATCTCATTGTCATAAATAATAGACATCAGTTATGGTTTCTGATCAGAAGCAGTAGGAATTTATGATTCAAAAACAAATATGGCAACATGAATTAATCTATGTTTCTACAGTTGATTTTCATTCAGCGCTTTTGAATTAATGATTTATTATTTTCCACCTAAATTTATCGTTGAATCTTCCGTCTATTTTAACTCTTGGAAACTGGGCATGCAGTGGTTGTATGTGAATATATATGCATTCTTCTGCAAATATGATTGGTCTGATTTCTTCTTTTCATTTTTTTTGATTACGGTATTATACGCCTTACTCTTGTCAAAAGATAACCTCTTTGACTTCTGGCGTTGGAGATCATCATGGTTGTCCTTATCAATGACATTTTAAGTTCTTTTACTTGTTTGATGTTTCGATGAAATGCGATTGCGTACAAATGAATAATAAATAATATCATTCGAGTGTTAGGCTAGCTGGTCTTTAATAATTATCAGCTCTATACTTCATTCTCATGCTTTGATTTTCGTATGTTCACCATCTGCCTGCCTTTGCAATTCTTGTCCTTCAGATGAGTGCTGTTAGGAAACTGCACTCAGGGCATCTTTTTACAGAATACCAGCAGCAACTTAATTAATGATTCGACTGTAATTTTTGAAAGAAATAATCTTTTAGCAAAGCTGCATTACTAATGGAAATGATGAAGTCTTTCATTCCATTGTCTTGACTTGTTTATCTGCGACTCATTCACAACATCGATTAAGCATTTCTAGAGGTATGGATTTCTGTTCTGCTTCTCTCTCCACTTGTTACTCTTTCTTTGTTTTACTGACAAAGGAAATTAAGCTGATTTCATCTTTTTCAAATTTTATTTGTTTATACATTACTACTGTAATTTCTTTAGTTATTTTTGCTCTTGTTTGACTGAAAATATGATATGATTCAGTTATAAAGCTGAATTCTTTAATGGGGATGTGTGTTCCAGGATCATTTTGTATCTGATTTTCTTATGTTTCAGTCATAATTTGCTTCTGATTCTTGAGTTTTTATTTTTGACGATCGAGATTCTTATATATGTACATGAAATCGGTCTGATAATAGAATTATATGCTTTTCTGTTCGTTTCAGGGGATGTCCTGTCAGGAAATGTGCAAGATGGATCAGTCCACTTGGGGACCTTGCAAGAGTGGTTTGGTGTTCAATGGTGGAATTCTTGAGCTCTTGCAATCTTGTTCGTTGTTTTTGTTCTGCTTCCCCTGGCCTTGTGCAGGCGTGTAGGTCAGTGAATCTGAAATTATTTTTTCTCAGAAATCGTAGCTATAATCGAAGAATTTGCAGTTAAATTCTTGATTTATGTTGCAAGATTAAGTACGATGTTAAGTAAATTATGTGCTTGACTTTCCAGAATCACTGAGGTTCAGCTCGGCTGTTGCAGTTTTACTAGCAGTAGTGTTTGTTGCTATATGTTCAGTAATGGCAATATCTGCAATCATAGAAGGAAAAACTAAGAACAAATGTGCATGGACTGGTGGCGCCAGCATGCCGTGCTACATGGGCTGAGGGTTAGTATTTAAGGATAGGATGTTTTCTTCCTTACTGATTTTGATATCTCTGTTCTTTTTGTTCCATTCCCTTCGAAGATTTATCATTTGCAAGATTAAGAGCATATCTTGGCATCATGATTACTGTTAGATTTCACTCCATTGCTTTGCTCTGTCATGGCTGTGTTCTCTATGCACAGGTCTGTTTTATTGTATATTAGCACTGAAACTTGAAATTTAGTTGTGAATTCCTGTCTGATTGAATGTTGGAACATTCACTAGATAGATTTGTAACAATCAGAGAATGATAAATTCAGTAAGTAAATGATCTTATCATTTTGTACATTCCATAGAGTTCCTATTGTGTACTTTGCTGAGCTGAATTCGAGTATATACTTGTTGAATTCATGTCTCTAATCCAAAAAATTACAAAGCTTAAACTTACTGTAGCTGAAACCAACAAAGAAAATGTATTCTGCACAATCACTAGTCAGCAGTCCTGTTACTATGCTGCTTCACTTCCTTGAATTTTCCTAATTTAGGGCTTTTGTGGTTTAATTCAGTTCTAAACAGCTGTTCAAATATGATATATTGATTCTAAACAGTTGAAAAGTTTCCAAAGTCTTCATGTTTTTATGCCTATGATGTTGGGGGTTTGCATTTGTATTATATGTTGTGCATTTTTTTCAATTCTGGAATTTGTAACACTTTGCAATTCATTGGCTTTCTTATAGGTTTATTATCACAAGTAATGGATCTGCCATAATGCCCCTGGTTTGAAGCTGTGCTCATCCATCGGTTTTCTTTCAGGAACACATAAATCCCACAGTACTGTGCCTGAACACTGCCAATCTCATTTCCCTGCAAATCTGCAATTCTATCCACATGCTTATTGAGCAGTTATTATCGGTTTGATTGGTACAGTGGCAACTATTAACATATTGTCTTGTCAGGTTCAAGGAGTATCAACTTCAGGATTACATACAGCTCATGGTTTCTTAAACAGGTGAGGACTTATACTTTGTCAAATTTGTGAGCATTTATGCCGGAGAATCCACCTTCTGGTGCGAAGTAGTTATGTTATAAATTGCTGATTGCTTTGGTCTTTACTTCAGCTGAATGATACCAAAAACTGGAAGCCCATGAAGAGTTGCCTTGTCAATTTTTTAAACATTTTCCTTCCACTCTTGGTGCTGCCATAAATTTATACACAGGCAGTTTTGTTTGACTATTTAGGCTAGACCTGTCCCAAAATGCTGATAGTGCACAGCCTTTTATTAAAAAAAATTATATTTGTCTTGTTTGAGCTGTGAGATGAAGTCCACTGAGACTAATTTTGGCTAGTTTAGGTCCGCCCCTGCTTCTATTAGCATGATCATGCTTTCTGTTTCTTGATGGACAATATAGACTTCATCAATGTACATTTTGAGAGCTTTCAGTTGCTATTGCGTATGATTTGGAGGTGTTTTTGTTGTAGTCTGTTTGTTAGATCTATAGAACTTTTATTTTGGGAGTGATCGTACAATGCCTTTAAGATTTGAGTAGCGTACTGATGATTCTGGCATGTTTTCATGATGTGCAAGTTCTTTGTTGTTAATTGGGCATGATGGTCTCATAATTTTGGCAAGTTCTGTTGCATTTTATGATGTTCAAGAGTTTGACACGTTGGAGTCATCTTAACTGCATGCATGCCATGTTGAGAATTAATTCAGTGGTAAATACTGACTGAAAGGAAAAGTTTGTTTCAACTTGTCACTGAAACTTCATCATTTGGCACAACATTCATTTTTGTGTGTGTGCATGGTGTTTGATGTTATAGTACTCATTTCTGTTCTGTATTGTTTAAAGGGATAATGACATATTTGGTGTTTAAACTTTTTAAAATTTACAATTAGGTGTTTGAACTTTCTTCTATTACAATTAGTGTTGCAACTTGTAAAAGAATTACAAAGTAGGTTCTTATTAGGTTATTGCCAAAATAAAATTTCATTTTCACCCTTAAACTTATATTTATCTCAAATTTGTCCAAAAACTGATTTTTTATTCAATTTAATTTTTGGTATGCTTTAGTTTTATTTAAAAAATCATAATTATTAATAATATTTCCTTGCTCTATTTAAAATTTTTTTCTTGCATTTAAATTTTAACAACTAAAAAAATAGTTAATTAATATTTTTTTGTAGTTTTATTTTTTAATATATTTAATTTTAGTGTCTAAGGGTAATTCTTAACAAGATAAAATTAAAAATTAAGATGCTAAATTATATAATATAACATAATTAAAATTTAAAGGTGATTAAAATATTCTAATTTTGTTATATTTCAATTTAAAAAATTCTAGAATGAATTTATTAAATTTTATTACTATGTGTTATGGAAAATCGTTTAAAAAATTTACCGCATCCAATTTTTAAGAAAAAAATTTATATTATAAATTTCTATCATATATATATATATATATAAACTAAATTTTAATTTATATTAAAATTAGTTGTTTAGAAAATTATATTAATTTTCACACTTTTTTTTATTTTGAATAGTATAAATATATTTTTAAATAAATTATTCAATTTCATAAAAGATTTAATGAAATTGAAGAATAAAAATAAATTTAAGAACTAAATGAAAATTAATTTTTTTATTAATTGATTTATCAACAAAAAAAATCCATAATAGAATAAAAATAATAAAATTATTTGAGAGTTTAATAGAATAAAATAATTATATAAAGGACTTAATAGAATAAATTTAAAGTATATGAGTTTAGTGGAAAAATCATAAATGTTGTATATTATAAGTAACTTGTTGATAATCTGTCAAAAACACTATATTATAGTTATTTTACAGATTGTAACACTCAATTGTAATGAAAAAAAAAAAAATTCAAACACCAAAATATAAAATTTTAAAAAGTTAAAGACATCAAATATATCATTATCCCTCCTCTAAACTGCTGCATTTGCGCCTCAGATTCCCTAAAATTTTGTCAGTGGGTGCAAATGCTGCAATCATCCATTATTCTCCACAGGCTGAAAGTTGTGCCGAGCTTGATCCAAATAGCATCCATCTGTTTGATTCTGGGGCTCAGGTTTGTTGCACATAAGTAGCCAGGCTTATAGCCATTGGCAGAAGTTACCAATTAACACTTGAACACTATTTGGTTAATGTTGTATTATTTTTTTTATTAGTATTTGGATGGGACAAATGATATAACTCGCACTGTCCATTTTGGAAAACCATCGGCACATGAGAAATCATGTTATACTGCGGTAGGTCTTTCCTATTGACATGCAGCTTGTGCTAGATGGTAAAATAGCTTCGAGCTAGAAGAAACCTAAAACTGACCCATAATTTTGTGTTCTTGTTTGCTAACCGAACTAATTAATCTAAATCAGATTTACATCACAATTTCTCTACGCTTAGCAGGTATTCAATTTTTTTTTTTATTTCTAATCATTTTCTGTATTTTGGGTTTTTTTTTTCTTTGTCGGAAATTTTTTTTGAGTTTATTTGTTTTTTTTTAGTGTTTTCTGATTCGATTTAGACTATAAGAAGGAGAAAGTTGATGAATTAAAAAAAAAGAACGTTTCTTGTTGATACATGGATTTTGTATTGATGAACAAAGACTTATTTTTGTTTTCTGCCATTGCTTGCAGAGAGAGCTCGAAAAAAAAAAAAGGTTGAAGAGGAGATAATAAAACTATCTTAGAGAAACTTTCAGGTTTGATTCTTCTCTTTGTAACTCAAATAAATAAAGTATGTTCTACATGAGTTTATCATAAACTTCTGCTTTCGTGGATGTTTTGAGTGTTTCGTTTTTGGTACACCATCTGTTTGATGTAATGCTTATAAGAGAAAACTTGTATTTCTTTCGTAAAAAATGTGAAAATACAAAAAAAAATAATTTTGAATTTGTGGGGTTTTTTTTATGCTAATTGTTGACTCTGCGCTTTGTTTTTAACAAAGTAATCTTTACTTTGTAAATGGTTACCATTATATCATTCAGTACACCTTAATCCCATGGTGGTACCACAAAGTAAAACAAAGTAAATCAAAAAGAAAGTTACCATAAATTCTGCCATGTTTTTAATCACTTTTTCACTTCAGTATATTTTTGCATAATATCAATGAAAAGATATTATTTGCTAAGATTGTTAAGCTTCCTTTGTCTTTCAGACAACAATGATAATTTTATGGACAACTGGCTTTTCATTTGGTGTTGTTGCTAGGGACATTTGTAACAATAGAGTTTAATGATATCATTGTTGATAGCTATGGTTTTGGATACTAATTTCCCTTCTTGATTAAAAAAAATTGCGGAGTTAGGAGCTCTTATGAGTAACATTTGAATGTGAAGTTGGCATTTCAATAGAAATAACAACAAACACTGAATTTGAATCAGGTCACTTTTGGTTGTGAGACTGAGGGTGATTTTTTAATAGTTCTATATGGTTCCTGAAAGTTCATTCATTTTTAACCAATCCGCCAATGCCATTGCCCTTCCAATCAGTTCGTTGCACGCAAGAATTTGTGCGCCTTTTCCAACACTTGCTTAATTTCATCAATTAATATAGAATGAGAACGGAAGAACCTAGTTTAGATAAATAATAAATGTACATGTTAATCAACTGTTCAAGTGGACGTTGACTATTTGATATTTTGAGAAGCCTTGCTCCCTCAAGAGTTTAAATTTTTAGTAAAATTTATGTTTCCCTGTACTTGATGCGAGCAATAACTATGTTTTGACTGTAGTAGGATTGAACAAGTTAAAAATATATTTTTTAATTGAATCCTAGCTTACACACACATGTTAATAACATAATATGCTTGATGTAATTAATTACAAAGTTTTCGAATCAATTGCTTGAGGTTCTAGGATGATATTATTGAACCCATTCCAGTATTTTCTTGTCATCTCTTCCAAAATTTCAGTTGATTAGCTTCGGTATTGTCATCTTGTGGATTTGATACATTCAAAGACTGACTTGTAGTAGTACTCTTTTTAAAAGAACTGTAAAAGGTTTAATGATCTTGTTCGTTTAACTACTGAGAATAGTTAGTTCTTAGTTGAACTGCTATACCGATGGGGGATCAAAGCAACGCATCTGCATGTAGGGCAAACAGGACTCGGGGCAACTTATGTTGATCGCACATTTGTTCATGTTATGTGTTTCTGACTCCATAACCAATTGACAAATTTTGAAATTTACAACCCACTGAAATTATAGGTCTGGCATTTGAGTCATGGAATGTAGCACTTCCATGTAAAATTTACATGCTCCCTTTCTAAATTTGTAATTTTTGGCATCAATCATTCAGTCTATCTTGCTCTTAGTTTCAACCATTCGAAGGCCTTTTTTTTTTTTTTTTTTGCATTTCCTTCTAAAATCATCTTTGTAGCTGTAAACTATTCTTCATTTACACTTGGTGATTCTTTTGGCTATTTATTTTGCAGAGAGACATGGTTATTCCACCACCAGTTAAGTGGCCACCTAGAGTTACAGAGTTTCTGAAACCCTACATCTTGAAGATGCACTTCACTAACAAGTATGTGAGCGCTCAAGTTATCCACTCACCTACTGCTACAGTAGCATGCTCTGCGAGCTCACAGGAGAAGGCCCTGAGATCGAGCATGGAAAATACCCGGGATGTAGCGGCTGCAGCCAAAATTGGGAAAATACTGGGAGAGCGCCTGCAGCTCAAGGACATACCTGCTATTTCTGTTTTACTGAAGCGAGAACAGAAATATCATGGTAAGGTGAAAGCTGTGATTGATTCTGTTAGAGACTCTGGTGTCAAACTCATTTAAATCGAGTTGAAGAGTGTTACTGGTTTTATTTGTTAAAACTATAGTTCCCAGGATTCTAGAAATTGCCTGGGGAGATCAATGTCAACATGCAATGTTGTTTTTGCATTCCGGTGCTATTCTGATCTGATGTTGTCAAGCTTTATGAAGGTACTTGGCATTTAAATTGTTAAGGACTGAATTGATGAAACATTTGGCAGCAGGGCTGCTTGCTGGAGTGTGCATCAGTTTGGTTCGGTTTGAATCAGACCAAACCGATCGGTTTTCAGTATTTCAAAATTAAAACCGAACCGAATTGAATTAATTCCTAAATCGAACCAAACCAAATCAAATTTATTTTGGTTTTTTCGGTTTTTGTTATATATATATATTTTTATTTTTTAAAATTTTAAATAAATATTTATTAAATTTTATATACTCATATATTGAAAAATCATTACATATATATAAAAAATAAAGAACATATAAAAATGTATTAGAAAATATATCTAATAAGTAAAATATATATAAAAAAATATATAAATATAAATATAAAAAAATAAATTAAATAATTTTGGATTTGGGTTAGGTTAGGTTTTTTAAACATGAAAACCAAATCAAAAACTGAAAATCAAAATTTTTAAAAATAAAAACCTAATCGAACCATTTACCAAATAAATTGAACTAAATTTTCTAAATCGGTTAGGTTCGGTTTCTCTATCCGGTTAGGCTTTTGCACACCCCTATTGCTGGTGCAGCTGATTTCACTTGATCGAACAAGACAAGTATTTGCAATGTTCCAATATGCTGACTAAATAAGCAGCTGTAAAAGATTGAATATGTGGAAGGCATGTTATCGAAGGGGTGTTTCTTCGCAGTGCCATTAATGGGCTAAAATGGAAGACCAATAAGAACCATTATTTTATGTGGTTAATGTAGTGCTGACGGCAGAAGACTATATAATAAGTTATAACTAATGACAATATGAGATAGTACCTTTCTAGATATTTCAATTTATAATTTGGTTAAGAAAATAAAGCAACCATGAACATCTGCTAAAGTAATGGAGACAAAGAAAGAGCAATTATTAATAACAAAGTGAGTTAAGTTATCACATATGGATTAAACAAAATTTTTGCCAATATTCTTATTTTCTGTTGAAAGGAAGTGGGGTTGGGTTTGAACAAGGAAAGGTAGAAAGAAAATATAATTAGTGTGAAGATCAACCCTTGTGGATGATTAAATAGACTTTTGGCGTTATTTAATTCTAATCTTTATCTTCACTGCGTATCGCTTTCCTTCAATTAAATACTATATCATATAGTCTATATGCACCTCTGTTAAGAACTAATTGAACCCAAAATTCCGATTCAAAACTGATCTAATAATTAGAAAATCGGTCAAATAAGAATTTGGATGGTTTTGACCAATTAAGTAGAGAATTTTTATATTCATTAAAACAGTTAAAATTAAATTATTACTAATAAATCATAATTTTTTAAAAAATAAAAATATATTTTTTAATATCAATTACACCACTAATTAAATTGGTCGAATCTATTGAATCGTGACTGATGATCAAACCAATTTGGCTGCAAATTTGATTTTTAAAACTATTATATTGAAATTATAGGAAAACGTTAAGCTCTGTGATTTAGTGATTTTTTAATTCAATATTGAAACGTTCAAGACACTTCCCTTATCTGAGTGTCGCCTAAGCTGCACTAAGTCGCCGGAACCTGTAAAACAAGGGCAGACTTGGGGTGGTCCCCTGGGTCTGACTCCGATGCTTAAGTTAGAGATATTCTTTTGAGAGTAATAAGGGTATGTGAATGAGAGAACGATACATGATCCCTTAGATGGCAGGAGTTTATATAGTAGTAAGAACAATCCCCTTAAGCCTAGGAATCCTTGTCCTAATAGGCTTAGGAGTCCTCATTGGCTGTAATGAGTCAGAGTCCCCCCACGATTAGGAACCCCCCTTGTGATGAGAGTCTCCCTTGACTTAGGATTCAAGGATTCAAGGTGTCAGGACATATAATGGGCTAACATGAGCCTAGCATGCAATGGGCCCTCTGGGCTTAGGGTAGTGATTCGTATCACAAGCGCCACCCCCCCCCCCCCCAAGCAGTGCTAATGTCGAAGACTTAGCGTGAGGGTGGTTTCAGTTTGTGGCGATCCTCCTTGCAGTAACTTTCGTTGAACAAAGGCGAACCGTAAGGAAGCCGGGCTTCTTAAGAATCGCCCTCATTAGAGCCATTTCCCTTAGAAAACTATTGTTAGACGGGTGAATGTCAGAGATTATTGGAGGTTGTAATAAATGTGAGAGAGCTCCTATTGACACGTGTCCCACTGAGCAGTCATGTCAATTCAGTTTCCTAGGTGAAACTGTCCAAGTCTCTTAGTCAAAAACCGCTTGGCTTTCCCTCTCTTTAACTACCCTGATCATTTCAAAAGTTTTTAACTTTATCCTTTTCTCTCTCTCTGTTCATTGCAATCTCTCCCTATCGACGACGAAATTCCACAGATTTCCATTACTCCGGCCACCATTATTTCTTCTTTTCAGCCACGTTTCTACCTTTACCGGCAAGCCATTTACAGAGCCAGCCGAAACACTTCTTCAACCACAGTAAGTCCTTTCTTTTTCACTTTTTCCTTCCTCCATTTAGCCTTTTTAGTCTAAGAGATGCATGTTGATGCCCTTGTACACTAGATATTTTTTGGGACTTGTTTGATTTGAATGAAGATTAAATCCAAACACACTATTTGCATTTGCTATTATTAGTTTGCTGCTTTTCGTTATGATACCCATATACAATTGGTCGAATGCCCTTAACTAATGAGAGTCTGTTCATATGCCTTTTACCTTTCTAACAAAATGCTTGCTTAAAAATAGGTGATATGTGACTGTTGTTTATGTTTCTTTTTCAGATAATTGTTTGGGACTTTTCAGGGTAGGTCTTAGGTTGTTCATGGTGATCCCGTCATTTTACATATCAACCTCTTCATTTACTACATCAACCTTTCAAGCCAGACCCTCTATCATCTCAGTGTCTTCTGATTCATCAGACGGTATTAACCAACCCAATCGCCCAAGGCGACAACCTCAGACAAATACCTCAACAACCCAAAACACCTCCAGCTCCTTAAACCCAAAATCTTTAAAGATAGTTCGCCCCTTTCTTCCATTAGACGATAAACCCTACAACCCTTTAAATAGTGATACTAAGTCCTCTAGTGTTAGTAATAATACCGCAGAAGTTGCCCCTCAATCTTTTCCTCCTCCAGGTTTTAAAATAAAACATATGGCCTGTAAACAGCCCAAAGATACGGTGGACCTTCACCCAGCCAAACAGATAGAGTCCGACCTAGACCTTTTTACCACTAGGTATGGTGGTCTCCTAGATGGGTATACCGTGAGACTACCCAAGGAGGGTAGCTTCTCTAATCAAACCTTAGGTGTCAATGAACAAATAGTTTACAAATAGCATATGAAAAGTGGTCTCAGGTTCCCCTTAGATCCATCACTCTAGAAAATCTTAGAAACTATTCAATGCCCCTTATCTCGCCTTCACCCAAACGCCTATAAACTATTCACCACCACATCGATCATGTGTCAACCAAAGGGTTACACCTTGACCCTTGAAATCTTCCTAAACGCATATAGCGTGGTGGAGAGAGTAGGGACTTCTGAATATGTCGCCTTCCAGGCGATTAAAAAAAGGTTTGAGGGTCTTAAGAACCATTTGAAAGGGTGGAGAGATAATTTTAACATGGTAACCTATGAAACAGGGTGGGATAAAATCCTAAATAACTAGTCTATCCCCCTCAAAAAACCTAAGCGGGTGAGGACATTAGCCAGCACCTCTGTGGAGGTTGCCCAATTTTTAATCGAACTCCCTACAGTCCATCTTGAAACCCTTCTTAAAAAATACCTTTGTGGAGAGGATTTCACCCCCAAGACCAGACCCTCTGGCCCTCGATTAATGGATGAATCTAATGAGGATTCTGAAGAGGAGGAAACTGACATAGAAGCTGAAGCAGGAGAACCCAGCCACTCACCATCCAATGGTATTTATTCTTTTCTCCCTTTTACTTATACTTATTTTATTTATTCTTGTATAGATGCCGAGAATCAATTATGCTACTATGATGGCCGAAGTAGGAGCTATAGAAACTGGGGTGAACCCCTCAACTTCTTCTCCACTAGGAGTTAATACAACTGCTGCTGCTAAGCCCACTTTACCCGTGGAAGCTACAGTGCCTTAAGTTTCTCAGAAGCAACCTTCTGAGGTGAGTCGGAAGAGAAAAAGATTAGTCAAAGCAGGGATGAAGGCAGCAGCTACGCCTAAGAAGACTCGCTCTTAGTTGTTGGATACCATTAATGATGGGTCCTCTGGCTCTGAGTGCAAACTTGCTGACGTGAGCACTTATGCCCAAGGATGGGTGGACGAGCTGGGGAATCCCACCATCAAGGATAATCGAGTTGCCACCCTGATTAGCAGGGAAATAAGCCTTCCTGCTGATATGGAAGGTCTTTCAGGGTGGACACACAACTCGCTCTCTTTACAAGTTCAGGAGCATATGCTTTTAATAAGTTTCTTTGTCATATGTTATGTCTTCTTCTTATTTACTTTATATATGGTAGCTTGCTAACTTTTTCTTATGTATCCTTTTTAGACACTGAATCTTGTTTGAACGATGAAATATAAATATCAGGCGAAGCATTCAGC
>CANYLF010070890.1:0-10281 GCA_948193215.1 Bocquillonia castaneifolia
TTTTCATTTAGTTATTCTTTACCTAAGTTTTATTTTCTAGTGGTTCAGGCTTCAACTGATATCAATGATGCAGAGAAAACTTTGTTAGTAGTTGGACTGCAAATGAACCAAGATGTTCATGAGTAGTTTGCTGTTCGGCTCGTTAATAAGCTTGGCTTGAATTCTTTTGTGAGCTAAACGGGTCGATTTCGAACTTAATTTTCGGTTTGTTAAGTGAAACGAGTTAAGTTTGAACATTAGGGTGCTCGACTCATTTATGTCTGTGAACAGCTCAATTAATTAGGAGTTCATGAGTTTGTTAATTTAAAAACTCGTGAACTGGCTCGTTAAGTATTCGTTTAACATATATATTTATATTTACAAACAAATTATTAAAACGAAATTAATAATATTTATAATTTACATATCAATTTTATAAGTAACAATAAATTTATTAATAAATATATAAATTGTAAATATTTTTAATTATTTAAAATAATCATTGTTATATTTATAATAATAACTTTCATATATAAATTATAATTCATATACATTATCTCGTGAACATTATTTTTCTAAAATAATCTTATAATAAAAATATTTTAAATTAATATATATAAAATAAAAAATCAAACTCGATAAAAGTTCGATTAGATTCATGAACACTACATGAGTATAATGATGCTCGGATCGAGCTCGATTTGTTTACTAAATGAGCTTAAAAGTTAAGCTCGAATTTGACTCATTTAGTAAATGAACCGAGTTTGAACATCCTAAAGCTCAGCTCGATTACATCCCTACTTAATAGTATAAACTCATACTATAAAAAAGAGAAAATCTTGCATTCAATCGTCAACGATTGATAAATTAAGAAATTGAGATCTAATAAATGAAATCGTCAATTCAAAGCATAGATAAATCAACCCAACATGTTGACTCTTTTTCCCCTTTTTTTTTCCAAAGAGCATAGTCGTTAGGAAATATAAATAGCTTCTTTGGGCTTGTTAAAGAAGAGGCCCACTCAAGTCTAGAACATCTGAGCGTAAGAAGTGGACCAGTAATATGGTTAACTTTGGCTGTTTGGCGGTCAACTGCAGAAAAATTCCTAATTTGTAGGGTTTGTTTTAGTGACAAAAAGAGGCACAACTCATAAAATAATAAAGTACAGGCAAGTTACCTACCAGTGCGCGGCGAATGATCAACGCGGGATGACAAATCATGACGCGTTCCAGAGTGGGACCCTTCTTAAACGCTTTTTTTGGAGGACTATATATATATATTATTAACATAAATAATTAAACAATAATTAAAAACCTAATACACATGCACACTAGTACTACGACATAATACTATAAAATAACACATTTGCCTGTTCAAAAATAAAATAACTCGTTTGCCATTTCATCCTTGTAGTTTTCGTAAATTTGATATTTTCCCCACTACACATTTTATGCTTTGGATTGAATATTATTTCCCAGCTGATCAATCAACATTGTGTTACCAATCACCTTTCTTGAACCTTCTAGGCAGAGGTCGGGTCACATTTTTTTTTTCTAATAAACAAAATAGATTCGGTTGGGTCACAAATTCAGGAGCCAATTTACTGACCTGGCCTTGTGATCCCCTTCTTATTATGGTCCCATTGTCCCAAACAACTATTTTTAAGATGTAACCTCACTAGTTACATACTAATTCATTAATAATAGTTTATTCCCTCCTCTAGTTGTAAACTATTTATTTGGTTAATAATAGTTTATTCCCAACATTGAGAAGGTATTTTTTTTTCATGCATGTGTTGCATAATCTATTCAAAATAGTTAATTTTAGAGATGAATTTTTATGTTTTTATGTCTTACGTCTATAATTTTTTATTTTAATCTATTTTAGTTATGAATTTTTTTATTTATAACCTATCTCATCCATAAAATTTCATATAAGCTATTTCATATTTATGAATATTTATATTTTAACTCTTCACATCTATGATTTTTTTTTTATCTATTTCACATATAAACTTTTTATTTATAATCTATCTCATCTATTAACTTGCATATATAGTCTATTTCACTTATGAATTTTTCATTTATAACCTATTTAACTACTCTTAAACTATTTAAATTACTAATTAAATGACACTTATCTATTCATCATAGAAATATGTTATAAATAAAAATTCAAATATGAAATAGGTAAAAATAAAAAGTTATAGATGTTAAGAGTTAAAACGCACTATTCATTGGTAAAATTATGTATTTAGCGTTATATTTTTTTAAATGATTTATGGTATTTTCTTAGTATAATGATAAATGTCTATTGGATTATATATTTGCTAAAATTTCTTAGAAATGTTTTAGGTTGGGGTGCTTTCTAGAATAGTTTTGACTTTTTTTCTCAAATTATTATATATTTTAAAGTTAACCATGATGAATTAAAAAAATTATTAAAACTGATTTGATATAAATTGAAGTCACTAATACTTGAATAGTCTAATTTAAGTGATAAGAATATTATTTTTAAGAGTAAACATTTTGAGTTTAATTTCATTTTTTATACTAAATAAAGCATGGTGCTGCTATGCAACCCTCTAGATCTTATGTAGCAAATTACCATGTTAGCTCTTTCTTCTTCTTTTTTTAAAAAAATTAGTATAATATCATTTTGATGCATGAAGTTTTCATCAAAAAAAAATTTTCAAATTTTTTGCTTTATTTTTTTATGATAATTGAGAATTATTTCCATAAATAAATCGAGCAAATGATATTTCTTGGTATTTTTTTATTTTTAGCTTATATTATTTCTTTGTTATTTTTTAACATAAAATGTACAAAGGAGCTTTCATAAGATATATCAATCTACTTTTCTTACTAATTTTATATTAGCTAAATAAGTTACTTAAAATTATTATCGAATTATAATTGATCAATAATTGTTTTTGAAAATTTAATGATGAAAAAAATTAACAAGCAAGTATAAGTTTTGCAAAAGGCTTAATTACCAAAAAATACCTGAACTTTTCAATTTTTAATAATTATATTACAAACTTTCAATAATTACATAGTAAATACTAATTTATTAATATTTTTTCAAAAATACTCTGCGATCACTTTTTTGAATAAAAAATATCACTATAATTAACTTGGTCGCAGCTAAAAAATAGCACTGTAATTTGTCAAAATAATCATTTTTTTATCTTTTTAAAGACAAACTGATTCAAAATATTAAATGTTGGTTATCTAAAAGAGCTAAAATGCACTTATTTATTTTGAATTATGTGTTCTAATTATTGATAATAAGTTAAACATATACTTTAAAAATAAAATTTTATATTTTGACTCTTACGATTGATGTGGTATTCAACTTATTAATTTAATTTTGTTATTTTTTTTAAAAAAAATTTCTATAGTGAGTCACACAATCATTTTTTTACTCGTTAAAGTGACTACAGAGAATTTTTGAAAAATAATTGATAGATTAGCATTTGTTATGTAATTATTTAAAGTTTGTGATATATTTGTTAAAAGTCAAAAAAATTGGGTATTTTTTTTGATAATTAGACCTTTGCAAAATGATAATCTTATTCAATTTGAAATACTTGTAACTCAAAACTAGTAAGGAATTAGTGTTATATCAAGTATTAGCTTTCCCTTTCTATTCACTTGCAATTAAATATCACCAATAGTCATTAACATAAAATGGGTCAAAAAAAAGTATGAGAGGGTTGAAATGAAAATATTGAAAAGTAGAAGGATGGCAAGGAAAAGAAAAATTCAAAGGAAGCTGATTAGTGGACCACACCTAATGAAGAAACAGAGAGGAAAGTCAGAAAGGACCAACCCAATATTAAAGGACCTGTTACTAAACTATAAATGCCAACTATTTCTCCACCGCTTTCATTCACTCGTTCATCAATGCGTTAAATTGATTCGTTACTTTTTCAAAAAAAATTTCTTTTTCTTCGTCTCTCTTTGATTTTCTTTCTTTCCAAACACAACCAAAAGGAAAAGGAAAGAGATTCAAGAGAGTGATCTTTTTGCTTAATTTGCATGCAAAAAGATTAACATTTATACATTTATACATACAAAATTAATTAATTATTTATTTATAATCAGTAAAAGAGATAATGGGGAAGTATGTGGAATTGTTGGATGCACTGAGAATCGCCGGAAGATTTTATTCTCACTGTCCTCAGACTGCTCGGATGTACTACCATCCTCCTTCCGCCTCCGACGACCACCACCTCCATCACCATGACCACACCCACAACGGCGGCGTTGTCAGTCAAGCGCCAGTTCACGACTCTACCTGGGTTTCTGGCTGTGGCGTCAAGGGTGCTAAGGATTTTGATGTTTCTGACTTGATTTTTCATTCGGTTATGTGACGCTGAATGAAGAATTTTCATAGTTTAATTATGTGCTTTTCTTTTTTACCAATTTATTAATTGGTTTATACCATTTTTTATGGGTTGATTGGATCTAATTGAGTTGTTACTTATTTTGACTGGAAAGAGAAATTCATAGCAAAATTTTGTCCATGTTTATTTATTTATTTTTGCTAGTGTTGATTTTATTTTTTTAATATGTAATTCTACTTTAGCTAAAAAGCTTTACTCTCGGAGAAAAGCAGAAAAACAAGAAAATGAAACGGAAATATTAGAATTTGAAGAGAAAAATGTGAATAATTTTTTTTAAAAAGCATTGATAATTTTTAAGAGACATTGAGTATTGATGAATAAAACTAAAAAAATGCATTAATAATTTTTAGACATACAGTGTTATATATTGAGAACAGTGAAAACATTGAATAAACATATATAAAGAAATTTATAAAATATGCAGACAATTTTTTTTACGAACATTTCATTCATAAATGGTCACAAGACATCTATAAAATAAAACATCAATATGACATTACATAAATCATCTGCATTATTAATAATAAATCGACTAAGTTTAAAGAAAATGAATATAAACATATCATGTCTTTACCAACACATCCGCAACCGCATTTAATTGCATACAAATTTGGTCTAAATATTAAACCATCAATCTTAAAAACTATCACATACTACATTTTATAGCACCATATAAAAAGAAATATATTTAAATTAATCTTACTAGTAATTGATAAAAAAATTAAACCAATAAAAAACAGAAAAAATAATTTTAAAAAATATTTAAATAAATATTTTATAAAAATCCAATAAATATGTTTATTTATTTATATTATTTATATAATACTTTTAAGTATAAATATTAATGTATAATTCACCTTGGGTCAATCATGATAACAATAAAATATTTTAAAAATTAAATTTTTTTACAAAATTAGAAAAATAAATTCAAGCAAATCGAAAAATGAATTATTCAGTTTAATTCAGTTTCTACAAGTATTCTTTTCAATTTGATCAAACTAAAAATTAAATTAAAATTTTATTCATGAATAGCTTAATTAGAAGTTTGTGAGATTATCCATCTAAGAACTTGTGAACACTCTATGAAAATAATAGTTCTTGGTTCCGGTTTGACTCATTTATTAAACGAGTCTAAAAATTAAAATTAAATTCAATTCAATCTGAAAATAAATCCAATTTTAAGACTAGGTATGTGCATTTGGTATGTTAATTCAGTTTAGAAGAGGATTCATTGAAATCAATCAGTTTTGAAGGGGATTAAAAACCAAACTAAATTAGATAGATAAAATTCAATTTGGTTTAGTTTGATTTTTGATTTTAACAAAATATAAATGGTTCTTATTTTTTAAAAAAATTGAAGAAAAATAAAACAGAGACAAAAGAAAAAAAAAGAATAAAATTAGAAATTATATTCAACTAAATAATTATAATATATTATACATTCTAATCGCTTAAATATATAGAAATTTAATAATATTTGTTTTGTTAAAAAAATATGTTATATATGTAATTCGGTATATTCGTTTTTCATATTTTTAAAAGTGAAAATCAATTTGAATTGATATATTTTAAAAATACAAATGAAACCATTCATTTCGGTTGAGTTTCACAGTTGGTTTGGTTTGGTTCAGGGCACGTCCCTACCCTACTTAAAGCTAAGTTATGAAAGGGTTAAAATAAAAATATCAATAAGTAAAAGGACGGCAAGGAAAGGAAAAATTCAAAGGAAAGTGAGTAACGGACCACACGTAAAGAAGAAAGAAAGGCAAAGGAAAGTCAGAAAGGGCCAATATTACAACTTGTATTGTATATATACCAACTCTGTTTTCCATTCATTCATTCATTCTTTGCATCTGATTCTTTACTTTTTCAACAGCTTTTTTTCTCTTTGATTTTCTTTCTTTTCAAACACAACCATAAGAAAAGAAAAGAAAGAGATTCAAGAGACTGATTTTTATTTTTTTATTTTTATTTTTTGCTTTGCATGCAAAAGATTATTAATCAGTAAGGAGTAAATCAAAGAGATAATGGGGAAGTATATGGAATTGTTAGATGCACTGAGAATAGCCGGAAGATTTTATTCTCACTGTCCTCAGACTGCTCGGCTGTATTACCACCCTCCTTCTGCCTCCGACGGTCACCACCTCCAACACCATGACCATGACCACGCCCACAACGGTGGCGTTGTCAATCAAGCGCCGGTTCATGACTCAACGTGGGTTTCTGGCTGTGGCGTCAAGGCGGCTAAGGATTTTGATGTTTCTGATTTTATTTTTCATTCGGTCATGTGACACTGAATGAAGATTTGTCATAGTTTATGTGCTTTTTTTAAACCAATTTATTAATTAATTGGTTTATACCATTTTTTTCAATTGGTTGATTGGATCTAATTAAGTTGTTTCTTATTTTGACTGGAAAGAGAAATTCGATACCAAAATTTTGTCCCATGTTTGTTTTTTTATATTTTTTTTCTGTCATTAATTAATAAAAAGAAGGATCACTATTACCTATAAAAAATAAAAAAAAACATGACACTAATATTTTACTCCTTAAAGATTTTTTCATCTCAAATATATCCTTAATATTTATTCCAAAATTTAAATCTAACTCTTAATTTTTTAAAATTCAGAATTTCAATCATAAATCATTTCTTTTAATTCCTAAATGATCAAGTTAAATTTAAGAATATAAAATATTTTATTAATATTTTATCAATAAAAATGACATTCATATTTTAGAGAGTTAATATAAATACTTTTATTTTATTTATTATTTTTAACATTTTATATTTTTTAATTACCTATAAATTAATATTTATATTCATATTAATCAAACTAATTACATGTATAGAATTTTATTCTATTTTATTTTTTAAATAATACATTTTAATAATTTTTTCTTTTCTAGATTTGAGAATATTTCATATAAAATTAACATTATTTTTTGATAGGTTATATTAAAAAGTTCCATACATAAACGTCTAGTGTTGATTTTTTTTTATTGTTTCTTTAGATTTGTCCACTTTGATAAATGTGTCAACTGAAAATTAATGAAATAAAATAAAAATGTTCTAATATATTTTTTAAATTTATAAGATGGAACAAATATTATAAGTTAATGAAGTTTTAAATTATGATTAAGAAAAAAGTTAATTCATATTTTTTTTAAATTAAAAATTAAATATTTTATATCATAAAATTTCTATTGCACTATTTTTAATGTGTAATTAAAATGATTTATATGATTTAAAGAAAATGTGCAAAGTATGACCCTGATATTTAGCGTGATGAACATCAGGGAAAATGTGTAAATATGACCAAAATTAACACATAATTAATAAAATATTTTAATAAAACTTTAAAATAATAAAATAAGATTATATATATATATTAAAATAAAATAGTAATAAATTGTTAAAAAATAATAAAGTATTAGAATAAAAATGTTAAAAAATAATCAATCAAAACATATGTATTTATGTTAATTTTATTTATATTAACTCTAAAATATGAATAAAATTATTTTATATTATTTTTATTCATAAAATATTAATAAAATATTTTATATTTTAAAATTTGACTTGATTGAATATATATCAAAAGTTTAGGGACTAAAACAAATGACTCATAATTGAAATTTTGGATTTTGAAAAGTTAAGGATCATATTTCAACTTTAAAATAAACATTAAAGATATATTTGAGACAAAAAAAATATTTTTAGAAATATAGATGCTCTTTTAGCGAAGATCATATTTTACCCTTTTCCCATCAAAAAAATCAACTCCAACAAAAGCCAGGGATTACTTTACTTGTCTATTCGCCTAAGCGAGCGAGTCTTTCAGGTCTGTGATGATTCTCCTATCGTCTTAAGGGCTAAGGTGGAAGATGTTAAATGTCCTTATTAATACTTTCTCTTTAAACTCTTCATTTGCTTCCTTCTAAAAAAAAATGATGAATTGTGCATTCAATGATACTCTTAAAATACTCCTTTGTATATTATAAACAATTTTAATTATTATAAAAAAAAACAATTTTAACCCATGAGATGGTAGTCGAGTTGGTCAAAGACCTTCTCCCCTGCCTCCAAGTCACAGGTTCGATCCGTGCGCTGCGCAGATGAATGCTATGAGTACTCATGGGCACACGGGTTGATGGGCCTCCTTGTGGGGCCTTGAAACTGGACGCCGAGACCCGTTGCAGTGGATTAGTCTGGTCAACCGTTAAACTGGGACTGGAATACCACTGTTGGCAACACCTATAAAAAAAAACAATTTTAATTTTTACCAAAAAAAATTCCATGCTTCAACAATTTCTTTATTTTTTTCAATCACTCTTTTATTAAAAACAATTATACGTATTCTTATAATAATATTTGAAATCTAATTTTTTTAAAAAAAGTTACTATTCACCTTTCTAAAAACTGAAAAACACATTTCAAGGTCCTATACTTTTATTTTTTCCACATTAAATCCTTGTACTTTTATTTTCCAAGATTGAGCTCCTGTAATTTATTTTTTTGACATTTAGTCCCTGTAACTCACTAGAAACAGTTACAGAAGGATTAAATGTCAAAAAAATAAAGTAGAGGGACTTAGTGTAGGAAACAAAATAAAAGTATAAGGACTCAATGCAAAAAAGTACAAAGACACAAAAATACATTTTGCAAGAAGATAATACTAAATAATAAATAAAGTTTTTAACAGTAAATTTTTTTAATTTTACATCGTACAATTTAAAGCATCAAAATTAATACATTTTACATAATTTTATAAAATTTATCATATTTTCTTTTTTCGAGTTATCATTAGCATATTTATTTAAAAATTATAGAAATGGATGTAAAATATTTTTTTTATGTAAATATGTATTTAGGGCATCTCTAACAATTAACACAATTTTGGTGTTAACTTTACACTAAAATAGAGTTGATACAATATTTTTACTCCAAAAATATATTCTATTTTTTACACTATAAAGAACACTCTTTAAAGATTCTTTTACTTATATTCTTTTTAATATTATAGTTGATTTATAAAATAAACTTAACTCAATTGTTTTTCATACAAAATTGCATCCAAAATAATTTAATTATTTTATAATATTTTTATAAAATTTTAAAAAAATCACTAGCTGTTTTTTTATTCAAAAAATACTAATTGTTCATTAGATCATTATATTTTTTTTTATCTATACAATAATTTAACTTTATTATCATAAAATTTATTAAAATCAAGTGATTATAAGTTAATGATTTTTAATATGCATGCACATTTTAAAAGTATTTTTATAATTTAAAAATTAAAGATGCATTTTCCATCTTTAAATGCAACCAACAAAGGTTGCTACAAATAACAAAGTCTTTCTAGTTTCAGGGAGAGATCTCGAGTAGGGGAGAGCATAAACAAAAAAAAACCACCAAACTGAACCTAAACTGACCGAAATCTAGGTTCGGTTTGAAAGTCGAAACCATTAGAGGGCGGTCTGGACTGGGGAAGGAGGATTTGTCGGTTTTGGTTTATGGTTCGGTTTCAAGATTTTGAAAACACAACCGAACCGAAAAACCAATTACAAAACGACGTTGTTTTGAGAAATTATATATATACCACTTTATAACCTAAACCCTACCTGTAATATCGGTACCCCAATTTTATTTTTTTTCTCATGAGCATGGCATGACATATTTAATAAAATATTTTTTTTAATTATGAGAAGTTTGTTGGTAGAATGTATTAGAGGAGTAATTAAAGGATAGTATGAGAAAAATGTTGTAGGACATTTATTAAGAGTTAAATGTTCTAATAAATATTTTAAGTATGGGGTGTATTTAATATTAAGTAGGGTGTGATAATTTATATGGGTGTAAGTTATTAATAATGGGAGTTGTTTAAAGT
>CANYLF010070974.1:0-15177 GCA_948193215.1 Bocquillonia castaneifolia
AATTGATAATTTTAAACTTTAGTTTATAGAAAATAACCATTAATCCTCTCCATACTCTAGTTTTTATCTATAGACTAACATGATATTTAAAAATATTTCTAATAAATTAAAATATTACAAATTAATAACTACATAAATTACATGTATCACATTAAATAACTTTAACCAAAGTATGCATTAAAATATATCTATAAACATGAGCTCATATAATATTATCAAATGATTTTAAATAATGAGCTTTTAGTTATTTAAAATTTAAATAAAAAATTAAATTATTAAATTATCCTCACTTTTTTGTATTGGCAGCTCTGATACCAAGAGGAAAAACAAAATTCAAAGAAGATTTTTCTTAATGAATTTTTATTGAATGATACCACTATATCATTGACAACAGAAATGATATAGTGGTATCATTCAATAAAAATTCATTAAGAAAAATCTTCTCTGAATTCTGTTTTTCCTCTTACAAACATCTGGCATCAACGTTTAGGTCATCTACAATTTTCTACAATTCAGTTATTAAAAAATAAAGGACTTATTGAAGTTGTAGGCTCTTCAAAGGAAGATCATTTATGTGATAGTTGTCAATTAGGCAAATTAAGTAAACTTCCCTTTGGTTCTTCTGAACACTCCAGTTCTGATGTTTTTGATAAGATGCATTGTGATCTTTGGGGCCTTGCTCCTATTTTATCTATTGGAAAATTTCGGTTCTATGCATGTTTGGTAGATGATTTCTCAAAGTATACTTGGATCATTCCTTTGAAAAATAAATCTGATTTTTTGCTACTTATTTAGTATTTGAAAAATATGTTGAGCGCCAATTCAATAAGAGAATTAAAATCTTCCACTCCAATGGTGGGGGAGAATTTGTTAATTCTCGATTATCATCTCATTTTCTTGCCACAGGAATTGTTCACCAAATCTCATGTCCCTATACACCAGAACAGACAGGTATGGTTGAGTGACGACACCGTATTATACGAGAACTAGGTATGACAATGTTATTTCATAGTCTTGCCCCTTTATTTTTATGGTTAGAAGCTTTTTCTACTGCTGTTTTCTTTATTAATCACTTACCTTCATCCTCTCTTCATTTTGAAACACGATACTTCAGGTTGCATGGAACTCATCCTAATTATACTTCTCTTCGAGTGTTTGGCTCCAAATGTTTTCCATATACATGGGACACAAAAAATACGAAGTTTGATCCTAAATCTGCTTTGTGTGTTTTTGTAGGATACAGTAAGAAACACAAAGGATATAAGTGTTTTCACCCTCCTAGTCGCAAGTTCATTATTTCTTGACATGTTGTTTTTGATGAAACATTTTTTCCATTTAAATCATCCAACTCATCTACTTCAGTCTCTCACATACATCATATTTTTGACTCTTGGTTGACTTCTTGTGTTAGTTCTGAATTGAGTACATCTTTCCAGGAGCTTACCTCACTACCTCACTCCCCTACTCCGCTACCAACTGTTGTGACAGCTCTTCCACAACGTGATCCTCTATTGCCATCAGATTCCTCTTTGGATGAATCTACTTAACCAGTAACACATTCACTCCTTCATCTGAATCTCATCACTCTTTACCACTTAGTGACACAATGATCGTATCAGTTGTGCCTACAATAGCTGACTCTGAGTCTACTGCTATAGTCTCAGAACCGCAATCAAGTCCTGCACCTGTTCATCATCCTATGACTACTCGGTCTTAACATGGAATTGTCAAGCCCAATCCTAAATATGCCTTAACTGTTTCCACTTCTAGCACTATACCTCATGAACCTAAGACAATTAAAGAAGCTCTCTCTCACCTAGGCTGGAAACTGCAATGCTTGATGAACTTGCTGCACTTCATTAAAATAACACGTGGCAACTAGTTCCATGAACTTCCAACATGAATGTGATTGGCTCAAAATGGGTTTTTAAGACTAAACTTCGACTAGATGGTACATTGGACAGACTCGAAGCTCGCTTAGTAGCAAAAGGTTATCATCAAATCAATGGACTTGATTATACAGAGACTTTTTCTTCTGTCATCCATCCAGGTACAATTCGTCTAATTTTAACTGTTGCCCTTGTTAAGCATTGGCCAATTCGACAATTGGACGTAAAAAATGCGTTCTTACATGGTTATATAGTTGAAGATATTTTCATGGAACAACCTCTAGGTATGGCTGATTCTCACTTGTCGAATCAGGTTTGTAAGCTTTAGCGTGCTTTATGTGGGCTTAAACAGGCACCCCATGCTTGGTTTGATAGACTTATTACTTTTCTTCTTTCTTGTGGTTTCTTTTGTAGTCTTGTTGACTCTTCTCTTTTTGTTTGTCACTCTACTCAGGGTGTTCTTGTTTTACTTTTATACGTTGATGATATGCTTCTTACAGGATCTTCTACTGCAATTGTCACTTCCTTTATTCGACTCTTAAGCTGCAAATTCTCCATGAAAGACCTTGGACCAGTTCATCATTTTCTTGGAGTTGAAATCTCTCCTACGTCTCAAGGACTACATCTTTGTCAATCACACTATGCTCTTACCATTCTAGAGCGGTCTAACATGCTAGACTGTAAAGCTATGTCTACTCCTCTGGATGTCAAGCTCCAACCTCCTACACAGGCGATTCCTCTTGCAGATCCTAGCTTTTATCATCGAATTGTTGGAGCTCTCCAGTACCTCACCCTTATGCGTCCGGACCTATCCTAAGTGTTAATTATGTTTCTTAATTCATGCATGCTCCTACGGTTGCTCACCAAAAATTAGTCCATTGCATCCTTCAGTACCTCAAAGGCACGATCTCTACTGGTCAACATCTTATCTCTACTACTACTCTCACATTATCTGCCTTTTCTGATGCTGACTGGGTGGGCTGTCCTACAACAAGGCACTCAACTACTGGCTACTGCACATTTCTTGGCTCCAATATCATTTCATGGTATGCTAAGAAGTAACACATTATCTCTCGCTCTAGTACAGAAGCGGAATATCGTGCTATGGCTAATACTACTGCTGAGCTTACCTGGCTAACTTATATTCTCAGTGATCTCTGCATTCCACTTCCATTAGCACCGACTCTTTATTGTGATAATATCAGTGCTCTATACATGACAATAAATCCTGTTTTCATGCACGAAGTAAACATATCAAATTGGACTATCATTTTGTACGTGAACGTGTTGCTCTTGGACTACTTGTCACTAAACATATTTCTTTGACTACTCATGTTGCTGATCTCTTTACTAAGTCTGTTCCAAAAGCTACCTTAGCTTCCTTTCGCACTAAACTGTGCCTTCAGCCCCGGCTTAGTTTGCTGGAGGGTATTGGCAACTCTGATTCAAATGAATGAGTTTTAGGAGTAATAAGGCGTATCCCACATTTTATGGAGAAATAAGGGTGATTATGCTCATTCATATATCTATTCAAGGAATATGGCTGGTAACAAGGATTCTTAAAGAGTAACAACTTCTCCTACATATGGTAGTCTAATTGATAAAGGAAATATCAGTCATTTACTACGTTTAATATTCTTTCTCTTGTTGATTACTAGTTTTAAGGACCTAATTTAGGAATATCTGTTATTTCCTTCAACTTAATTACGTGTATGAGCTGTATATAATTATCTCTCTTCTATTGTCAATGATATAGTGGTATCATTCGATAAAAATTCATTAAGAAAAATCTTCTCTGAATTCTGTTTTTCCTCTTTTTGAGATCGAAAAAAACACACCATATAAACTAAAATATCCTTTTTCTAAAGTTAATAATTATAAAATAAAATTTAATTTTACTAGGATTAAAAATTATGCATTAATTTATATTTTATTTAGAATTGGTTAATGAAAAATCAAAATCTTTACTCTAAACTCATCAAAGTTAATTTTACTAAATTGTCATGAAACAATAAAGTTTAAGAATTAAATGGTTTTCTTTATATATAAGTCATATGAACCATAGACTAACATGAAAAAAAAAAATAGAAGAACTAAAGTATTTGTTGGCATAATTGGGCAAATTGATGCTTAATTTTGATGAGTGGCATTGATCTAAGTCAATACCAAAGTCTAACAGATAAGATAGAATCTTTCAAAAAAAAAATTTCCTTAAGATGCTTAAGCAAATATCATTGTCAATACATGCAACGATCATTGCTTATGGAATTAAAACAAGCAGAGCAACCAATTTCTAGAGTCTAAACAACGATGTTGAGCTACGATCATGTCACGACCGTTGCTTAATGGATAAAAAGACAGAATTGTTCATGGTTTTGCAACAATAGTGGAACGATCATTCAAATGATTGTTGTGTATTTTCTCACAACGATTATTGCTTATCCCAACAACGATCTTGTGCATTCAAATGAAGGCTCAAACTATTTAGCATAGAAAACGATCGTGTATGTCACAACGATTGTAGCTTGTTGCGCAACGATCGTTGCGTGCCGAAAATCAACATTAAATACAAGTGTGGAGAAGAGAGAGAAATAGAAGAAAATTAATTCAACAGCTCTATTTGCATTTCATGCTCTCCCCAATGGTCTTCAAAGTCTTAGAGGGTATAAAAACAAGACTCAACCTCATTATTAAGGTATCAACTACTTTAAATCAATTTCTTTATAATTGAATGTAGACAAGGTGGGATTTCCTCTGAGTCCTAGTGCAATTGGCAACTATAGTACTTCACTTTTAAGACGGTAAGATCTAATAGTGGAAGTCGTCACCCGAACCTGCATTGGGAACATCTTATAAAATGTCATCTCGATTCCTTTTAAGAAATGTGAAGACACTTTGACCTCAGAGATTCTGAGATCAGACTATAGCATTCCTTAAAATTGTGATATCATAGCTACTCTTAGGATATTTTTAACATTCATTTCCTCTATGGCAGTTTATAAAGGAAGCAATAACAATAAAATTTCCTACATTTTACATACAAAACATGCTTATTGTGGGTTTCTATTTATAAAAAATAAGGATTCATTTTAAAGTTACCGAATCATATTAATAATCAGTTTACATGCAAATGGTGATTAAAACAAGCAAATATAACACAAAAGAACCTAGTTTCTAACATTTTTTACCTAGTAAGACACACATTCTTTGATAGCCAAACTCCTATAAGTTTATTTCTCAAAGCTCTTTGTAATTAATTCTTTATGAGTTAATTGTGTATAGGTAGATAGGCCTCTTTAAGCATTCAATTGGGATTGATTTCTTGGGTTGAGAGTGTCTATTACCTTGTACAAGTGTCAATCTTGTAAGATTAGGAAACACTTGGGTTGGGTTTAGAGTTAGCCTTAGCAAAACTCTTGCAAAGGTTTGGTGTAAGCCTAGAAAACACTAAGTTGTGAGTGAACTTACAAAAACTCTCATTTGTAATTCTTAGTGGATAGTGGAACCCCAGTTGTGTATTGGGAGAGTGAATGTAGAACATTGGTTGTCCGAACCACTATAAATCCTCTTGTGCATTCTTGTGTGTTTGAAATTCTAATTTTCATAATTTATAATTCTGCACCAATTCACCTCCCCTCCCCCCCTCCTCTTAGTATTTCAGTTAGTATCATAGCCTAGTTGCTCATTTCTACCATAATTGGGAGTTAAAGATCAATCATGTGGAGTGAGAACTTCAACAACTTGAGACCTTACTTTAATGGAAGTGACTATCCATATTGGAAGATGAGAATGCAATCCTACTTAGATAGTGACCAAATCGATGTTTAGGATTCTAATGGAATGGACACCACCAACACAAAAGGTTAGAGAGGTAGAGCAAAATATTGCTATGAAGGATTGGATAAATGCTCACATGAAAAATAATGGAAGAAATAATAGTGCAATGGTTATTCTTTTTGGCTCATTTCCAAGAGAAGAATGGTCTAGAGTTCAACATTACACATCTGCCTACTCAATTTGGAAGACTCTAGCAAACTACCATGAGGGCGCTCCTACGGTGAATAATAAGAAAGTGGAGATATTGGTCTATGAGTATAAAAATTCAAGAAAAAGGCCAATGAGAATGTCACCGCCCTCACCAACCGACTTTTCACATTGGTGGAAAATCTCAAAAAGCTTGGTAAGGTCTATGCCACCATTGATGTTAATAGAAAAATATTAAGGCCCTTACCTAGGAAGAAGTTTGAATCAAAGATCACCTCAATTATGGAATCAAAAGGATCTTTCAATTCTCATTACCAATGAACTCATGGGTAGCTTGCTTATCTGTGAAATGAACCTCATCAAGGATGAAGAGGATGAGAAGCTAGAAGAGAAAGAGAAGAACATTTATTTACTTAAACAACACTCAGCTTTCAGGATCTAGCACTTGTAGTTAGAAATTCACTAGTTTTTAGCCCATTACGTATACTAGTCATTCACTAGTTCCATAATGCACAAATAGCACTATCCCATCTTTAACACTTTGACATAAATTGAGGTACTTTTGTAGAGAATCCGAGCCCACAAACTGTTTGATTAAGTCAGGTAAAATTGGTTAAGAGACCTACACTCTCTAGCATGCCCAAGCACAAAGCAACACACAATAAAATGAGTGTTGTACGGGGATTATTCCAACAAATTTAAAAACTATCCAAACCCTGTTTCAAACTCTTACAACATTTGAAACAAACCCTAACATGGGGATTAGTATTCTTCATCCGAACCAGACCCAATCCGTTTCAAACTTTGAAAGCATCTAAAGTGAACCTGATCAAACATTCTTTCAAACTCTTAAAGCATTTAAAACAAGTGAGATCAAACTCTGTTCTAAACTCTTAAAGCATTTAGAACAAACCCTGACACGTGTGATGAGTATTCATGCGTCCAAACCATACCAAACCTCATTTCAAACTCTTAAAGCATTTGAAAAGTCCTCAAAATTCCCCAACAGAGTTATTACCTTTAGAAGTTTCTAATGGTGACAATAAAGCAAAGAACTTCCCGGTGGATTTAAGAGACTACTTCTTGATGATGGCCATCTAATCAAAAAGTTTTGGCAACAACCAAGCTAAAATTCCCTAGTGGAGCCAACTTCAAATGAATCCATACTTTTAAACCAGACCAATATACCCCAAGCAGAGAGGTGAATTTCCCCAAGTAGAGCTCAAATCTTCGAAAGGAAAAAAAATCCCTAGTGGAGACAATCCATTTCCCTAGTGGAGCTGATTTTGAAACCATAAAGAGCAGAAGGCTCAGGCGAGAAAGAGGAAAATATCCCCAGTGGAACAAATAATGCATAAATCCCAGTGGAATCCAGACACAAATCCAGATCCCTATGGAGTTAAACCCAGATAGCCGAGGTCGAAGGTCGAACTTCATACACCGATGTTGAGATATGCATTTCTTTTCAAGAATTATGTGTTTTAGCTTTGTCATCATTTTCTATATTATTGGACAATACAACAAACCTCCGACAAAGAAGGGGGAAACTGTTAACACTTGATTTTTGGATGCAAATATGAGGACACAGCTCAAAGGCCCAATGATGATTACTCATGCTTGAAAAGCATGAATTTGAGTGGTACTAGCTCTCTCTAGATCTCATCAATGCTTTTAAAATGGTTTTGAAACTTGAAAAGCTCATTTTGAGTCAAAAAAACTGATTTTAACCTAAAATCGTGTAAACTTCAGAAAGTTTTCATTATAACCTTTTGTATGAGTATCAAAATGGCTTGAAACTTGAACATGTAATAGATTGGGCAATTCTACACATTTTTGTCTCTAATACGCATTTTCAGATTCGGACATTTGAGGCCTCAAAATGGGCCAACGCCACTTGAAGCCCCAAACGCCACTCCCCCAAGTGGCGTTTGGCCCAAACGCCACTATAGGAGTGCTGTTTGGCCCAACCACTTGCAAACACCACTCCCTTGATTTCAGTTGAAAATATTTGAATTTTGACGCGTTTTCCAACTGGTTTCATCCGGCTTTCAAATTTCAAATGTTTTATCTGAATTTTAAATTTTAAAAGTAGATTACAGAGCTTGAAAACCATACAATTTTTATTTCCTCTGCCTATAAACAAGGCAGGAAAGCTTGCAAACAACTTGCTCTGAATCGATCCCAGAGAAAGTTCTGACTACTATTGCTAATCCCCTGGCTTTTGAGATTCATTCTCTCCCAACCCCCCCCCCCCCCCCCCTCTTTCTTCTTAATTCTTTAGAAAAAGAGCTCCTGTTCTTATTTCTTGTTTTTGTACATGATTCACTGCAGACGAAGCTCTGCCCAATCCACTCAAGCTATTTGAGGGATTCAAGCTGCTCTTAATCTTCGAGATAAGTGTTCTAACTTGATCTTTGTTAATTTTATTCACTAAAAGCATGAATCCATGATTGTTGCTATTGTTATATGAATAATCTTATGAATATACATGAACTGCCATTAATGTCTTTTCTTCATTTCTTACGTATTGTAATTAAAAAAATGAATCTTGTTCTATATTAATGTTAGATTTAAGATGTTGATTGTCATTAGATGCCAGGATTAACATGTTTTGCATCATGATTACATGTTTTTATGGATCAAAAACTTAAAAATGCTCTTGTGGATATTTTCTTTACGTATTGTAAGTTTTTCTTAAAATGCCTATATAAATGTCATATAGATTTAGGTTGTGTTTTGCCATTCTAGTTTTTTTTAGGATGTTTGCATCATAAATGAATTGTTTTCTATCATTTTCTGTTGATTTCTAGGCATAGGGATTCCAGAAAATGCATTTTCTTTGTTTCTATATGATTTTTCTATGTTGGGATCACAAACGACACTCGAGGAAGTGATGTTTGGCTCAAACACCGCACCTTGGAATGGCGTTGATGGCTTTTGCTCTTAGAATTTGGCATACATGCTAATTGACTGTATATTAATGCATTCGTGTGGAAATAAGTGAAGAGGTAAGCTTCTATAACTCTCTTTGGTAATCTTTAGAATGTTAAGTTGCATAGAAATGACTGGTAAATACATATTCGGTAATCTTTTAGGTTAAAATTGGTAGAAACCTACATTGTGATTTGTTTGATGCTGTGTTTTATAACCTTTTGCATGTAATTGAACATTAATCCTAACTTGGTAATGTAAAATCAATCCTTGATTGTAACTAGAAACTCACTTGGGCATGTTTTGTATGGAAAAATTAAGAAAATTATTGTTTGTTATATTTTTCTCATTAGCAGAAATAAAGGTAGAAATAATTCTAAAAGTGGCTGTAAAGAATCACAATTTAAGGAATACGGTAGTCTGATCCCAGAATCTCTGAGGTCAAGGCAGCTCCGTATTTCTTAAAAGAATCGAGACGCACACCAATTAAGATGTTCCCGATGCTGGTTTAGGTGGTGACTCCCATATTAGCTCCTTCAGCTAAACGCGAGTGCCACAGTCGTCAATCAGGCTGGACTACTGAGGAAACCCCTCTTTGTCTATAGGAAGCAAATCAAATCCTTATTCACACTTAAAAACAAGATAAGTACTAGTAGACCTCTACAACTATTACATATAGATTATTTTGGTCCTACTAGGAATGCTAGTCTTAGTGGCATGTACTATGCATTTGTCATTGTTGATGACTACTCTAAATTCACTTCGGTATGTTTCTTAGCTCATAAGGACGATGCTTTTCATGCTTTTAAAAGTCTTGCAAAATGTGTTTAGAATGATAAAGGTGTTGGCATCTCTACCATTAGGAGTGATCATGGTAAGGAATTTGAAAATGAGAATTTTAAAGAGTTTTGCAATGATTTTGGTATTTCTCATCAATTTTCTTCTCCTAGAACTTCTAAAAAAATGGGGTAGTTGAAAGAAAAAATCGAACATTGGTTGAGATGGCTCGAACAATGCTCAAGGAGTATGATTTACCTTCATACTTTTAGGCTGAAGCCGTCAATACCGCATGTTTTATTTTAAATTATGTTTTCAAAAGACCTTTAATTTCCAAAACTTATGAGCTATGGAAAGGAAGAAAATCTAAGATTTCTTACTTTAGAGTATTTGGATGCAAATGCTTTATATTAAATACCAAGGATAATCTTGAAAATTTTGATGCCAAGACAGATGAAGGTGTCTTTCTTGATTATGCCCCTAATAGCAAATCCTATAGGGTCTTTAACAAAACAACTCTAGTTGTGGAAGATTCAATGCATGTTATTTTTTATGAAACTGGTACACTTGATCCTGAAAGGGTAGTTGTTGATGATGTTGTAGGTATCTTAGATGATCTCCACCTAGAGCCAACTAATGAAGTAAATGGAGATGGAAGTAGAGAAGTCAATAAAGATTCATCCACCAACTCCAAAAATAAGTGGGAGATCGCTCAACCAAGTGATGGAAGCTCTTAATAACAACTAACTCAACATTTGTAAGCTTCACAAAGCAACATCCATAACCTTCCAAAGGATTTGAACTTCTCCAAGAGTCATCCACAAGATCTGATCATTGGTGAGACCTCCAAAGCGGTAAGTACCCAAAACCAACTCAAAACCCTTAATAATCTAGCTTTTCTCTCTCAAATTGAGCCAAGGACTATAGATGAGGCTATCAATGATGAGAGTTAGGTCCTTGCTAAGCAAGAAGAACTCAATTAATTTGAGAGGAATAGAGTATGGAACTTGGTTGCAAGACCTAAGCATCATCCTATTATTGGTACCAAGTGGGTGTTTAGAAATAAACTTGATGAAAATTGTACCGTTACTAGGAATAAAGCTAGGCTTATGGCCAAGGGCTATAACCAAGAAGAGGGGACCGATTATGATGAAACCTTTGCCCCCATTGCTAGATTAGAAGCCATTAGCATGTTGCTTGCATTTATCTTATATGGATTTTAAGCCTTTTAAAATGGATGTTAAAAGTGCATTCTTAAATGGTTTCATAGAGGAGGAAGTTTATGTTGAACAACCTTCAGGTTTTGAGGATCAAGCCTTTCCAAACCATGTTTTTAAACTAACTAAAGCTCTTTATGGCTTAAAACAAGCTCCAAGGGCTTTGTATGAGAGACTTAGTCCCTTTTTTTTTTTTTATCAAAAATGGTTTTCAAAAAGGCAATGTGGATACAACTGTTTTCATTAGGAGAAAAGAGGATGATATCCTAATTGTGCAAATTTATGTTGATGATATAATGTTTGGTGCTATTAATGTGTGTTTATATGAAGAGTTCTCTAGTACCATGACCAAGGAGTTTGAGATGAGCATGATGAGGGAGCTCAAGCTCTTCCTTGAATTACAAATCCAACAAATAAAAGAGGGAACCTTCATCAATCAATCAATGTACATCAAGGAACTTCTCAAGAAGTTTGGAATGGATAGTAGCTCATGAAGGAAAATACCAATGGTTACAACAACCAAAGTTGGGAAGGATGAAAGTGGCAAACCGGTTAAGGAAAAGTGATATCGAGGTATGATCAGTTCCCTTTCATATTTAACCGCAAGTAGACCCGATATCATATATTCCATTCGTGTTTGTGCACTCTTTTAATCATCACCTAGGGAGTCACATATGCATGCGATCAAAAGAATTTTAAAGTATCTAAATGGAGCCATGAATTTGGGTCTTTAGTGTCCCAAAAGTTCATCTTTTGATCTTTTAGCCTATTCTGATTAGGACTTTACTGGAAGTTTATTGGATAGCAAAAGTACCTTTGGTACTTGTCAATTGTTTGGGCAAAGTTTGATATCTTGGAGTAGCAAAAAAAAAAAAAAGTTTCCGTTGCATTATCAACCGCTGAGGCGGAGCATATGGCTGCCAGTTGTCATTATTCTTAAGTTCTTTGGATCAAACAACAACTTAGAGATTATGGTTTTAAGTTCACATGTGTTGCAATCAAATGTGACAATACTAGTGCTATTAATCTCTCTAAAAACCCCATACAACATTCTAGAAGCAAGCTTATTGACATTAGGCATCATTTCTTGCATGATCATGTGCAAAAAGGTGATGTTGTATTGGAGTTTATCGATACAAATAACCAACTCATGGATATAATTACCAAACCCCTTAATGAGGATCGTATGAACTTCATTAAGAGGGAGCTTGGTATGATTGATAGTGCATCCTTGCACTCATCATGATAATTGTGTTATTTATGTTGATTATGTGTGTGTGTTTTGATGTTTTAATTGTGTATAAGTGTCTTTTTTTACTTATGTATGCCTTAATTGAATTTAATTAAAGTAAGCATGTTTGATATTGCTTTTGTCATTGCTTTATTCATTTGCTTCGATTATTCACATATCAATTCATACACATTATGTGGACATCCATGCCCAAATTGCATGTATTTCATGTTTTTATAACTGGTTTTAACCAAAAAAAAAAAATGCATCAAAATATCTTTTCTTCCTTAAAAATATACATTTTCATGATTTTAGAGAAGCAACGATTGTTGTTGTTGTGTACAACAATCGTTATCAAAGCAACGATCGTTGCTAGCCAACATAACGATCGTTGAAAAATGACCAATTTTTCAAAATTTGGCAGTGGTTTGCATGAGCTCGTTGTGTCTCAGCACAACGATCATTGCATATCACAACAACCATTTCATGACGCACAACGATCGTTGTGCCTGGCATAAACTAGCTCGTGCATGATCATTCTTTCATTTACCTAGAAATTTCATTTCTTTGCTTCTTTCATTGCAAAAAACATTAAAAACCCTAAAATACTCATTTTTCCTTCATTTTTATGATTCAAAAGGCCATATAAGCTAAAAACCCGTTTTTAAACTCAATTTCATCATCTATTTTAAGTTGTAACAAATAAAATAACAAATGTTTTGAAGAATCTCAGTTAGGGTTTACCTTGGGGATTTTTCAATTTCTTACATTCCTTTCCTTCTGTGGATATCTTTGGTTTTTAAATCATTGGTAGGGGCTAGAAAATGAACTAGAAGGGTGAGAAATGAAGGTATGCCAGAGGATAGAGTTCCTACTACTAAGGTTCAAACTCCTGGACTTAGACCTCGAGGGAATATTCAGAGGATTATACCTCCTCCTCCTCCTATACAACAATTATCTCTAGCCGAAATCGCTATCCAGGTACAACTTGTCAAACTAAGTAAAAAGTCTTTTGAATAGACAAGATATATGTGTAGAGACACCCTAAGGAACTTAGGGATAGAAACTCAGATGGATGAAGCTTTGGATTATTTAGGACTGTCTACCATTGCTTTTGAGGCTAGGTACACTCACCCTGATCTAGTTAAGGAGTTTCTTAGTCCTCTAATGCTTGACACTTTGATTGATGATGTTGCTTGGCCCAAATATTCTATGAGGTTTCGTATCATAGGCACTGAGTATTCTTTGACCTCTACACAGTTTGATACCCTCTTAGGATTTAAGACTATTGGTTCTGATGGGATTGCACCAAGATTTAATATGCATGATAGGAATCCTTTTTGGAGAAAACATGCTCCGGGAAACTTTGAGGGTGGAAGTATCGATGCTTCCTTATTGAAAAATTATTTGCATTGGTACTTGCAATGATTTCTATCCAATTCTATTCTCTGCAGAGGCTTCAGCAATGAGAAAATAAACAACAAGGAGTTGTTTATTCTTTACAGTAGGAATAGAAAAAATCTCCAAATCCAATGGGAAACCCAACTATCGACCTTGAGTTGACCGAGGATGGGGCGAGGATGCAGAATCCATAAATCCTCGACCCCGATCTAATATATATATATATATATATATATATATATGTGTGTGTGTGTGTGTGTGTGTGTGTGTGTGTGTGTGTGTGTGTGTGTGTGTGTGTGTGTGTCTGTGTCTGTGTGCGTGTAAAGGAAAAATATATTCTAAATTAATAACTATGATTAAATAGTTTGATTTTATTTTATCACTTATAAATATTTAAATCCTTATCTTATAAAATCATTATATTTTATATTTTATAATTTTATTTTATATTTTATAAATTTGTTTATATATTTCAATATTACAATATGTATTACCATTTTTAGATTGATGTATTTTTTTTAAATAGATTTACATTCACTTCATATTTTATTATCAATTTAATTAAAAATAATAAAATATTTAATTTATAATTATAAATTTAATAGGGAAAAAATCCCGATCCTCGGCGGGGACGGGGATGGTCAGTAAAATTTAATCCCCACCAGAGATGGGGATGGGGATGGGAGAAGGGAGGAGGGAGGCGGGGATAGGGATGGGGTCCCTGAAGTTCCCAACCCTGTTGTCATCACTACTTTATAGTTGGGAGGAGAAGAAGCCGGTGCAAGTTGGTCACTTTTTTCTAAACAGTTTGGAGGAGATCACTCATAAGAACAAGGGAGCTATGAATTTTTGAGGATTTATTACTCTGTTGGTTGAGAGGTTGGGAGCATTTGGACCTGATGGCTCTGTTAGGCCAGTTAGCTCTCTGCTTTTTAGGAAGTATTGGTTGGGGATGATTTGAAGAACAATTGAGTTTTCTTTAGGAGAGAGGGCAGATGGGTTTATCATCATGCCACTGCTCCTTCTATAGCTGGTGCTCAGAGTTCAGGCACTGCAGCTGGACCGAAGGTCCAGTTGATGATGATCGGATAGATGACACTATCCGAGAGTTCTTAGAGCAGTTACACACAAGGAAGGCTACTACAGCTACTTCTATAGGTGCTACCACTAGTTCACAGAGAGCTCCACCTGCTATTCTTCCTTATCCTCAGACTTACACTAGGAGGACTAGACCTTGATCTGAGGAAGGACCGCTTGATCTTGATATGGAGCAGATGTTCAGATAGGTGATGTTTCATATGGATACCATAAGCGATAGAGTAATCGGGGAGGTTACTACTTTAGGAGACAGGCTCGATGGTCATATGGATCGCTTTGAGCAAAGAGTTGCTTACATTCAAAGGCACCATGGCATCACAGATGAGATGATTTGGCCACTTTTACCCCCGCCACCACCGTTTGATAATCCTGTTGGTTCTGTTAGATATTCACTCTGCTTTTCATGCATCTTTTGTTCACATACATTATATGATTTCTAGTGTTTTTTTATACCCTAGTGCTTTTTTACTATTTTTGGGCTTTGATTGGTTGTTTCACTTTGTGTTTGATACATTCTTTCTCCATTTTTATGTTGACAAAGGGGGAGAAATATGTTGGTGGATGTTTGTTCTCTTTTATATGCTTATGGTTATGTTTTTCATTTGTTTGGCTTGTTTTTAGCCTTGTTTATATTCATAAGTACATATTT